>APFE031204841.1:0-46273 GCA_000404065.3 Pinus taeda
CCACTCGCCTATTCCAAGGCCCTAAAATCCTAAAACTTGTTTGTGTATTTAACTTAAAAGAAAAAGTTCTAGTTGATTTTAATTAGCGCTTGATTTTAAGGGCTGTTCTTTAAGCCAAAGGATGATGGAAGTGAAACTAGTGGTGTTTTTTTTCGACACAAAAGAAATTAATAAAACTTAACTATATGCATGTGCACTTTGTCATTGTTTTTCGATGAAAAGTAATCTCTACAGGGTTCAGAAGGAAACTTCTAATGAAACAAACTTTTCTTTTCTTTTCTATTCATTCACACTTCACACTCAAAAGTTAAGAAAACTATTTTATGCCTAAAGAGATGCAAATCTATCCTAATGCAAGACTAAATGCTTGATGCAAGATTGAAAAGTACTCTAACAAGAAATGAAATTTGTTTTGTTTATCAAATGTTCTTTTGCCACTTACAATATTTAGATGGAATATAAGACTACAATTCATCTAAATACTAAAAACAAAACTCAATATATCCTAAAAAACTTTCATTCGCCGAAAGGAAACTAAATGAAAAGCAAACTCAAGAAAGCAAAACAAAAACTTTTCAAAACGTTCACTTCAAAGTAGGAATAAAAAAGTCTTTTTGAAAAATGCTCTCAACAAAAATTGACACTTTGCGATTGAACCAACAAGCAAGAAACACTTTTTGCAAGTTGACACCATACAAAGAATGAAAAATCAACAAAAAACAAATGTGTTTAAGAAAGCTTTTTAGCAATCGTAGGTAGCAAGGAAAACTTTGGTAACAAAGACCAAAGAAGATCAAAAAGACAGTTTCAAGAAAGTATCAAAATGACAAATTTGATGAAACAAAGAAGTAAATGGTCATAAAGATCAATTTCGTTAAGCAAACAAAAAGTCACCAAGAAGCAAAGTTGAACACAAAGATTGATAACATTCTTTCTGCTCTGATAACTCAGAGCAGCCAAGATTCCAATCAAGAAATCTTGCGTGTTTTTAGTAAAAAGATGATGACGCTTGCAAACAAAAAACAAGACCAAAACTCCTTATAATTAGAGAGAAATCGGAGTAAGGATGCTTGCTGTAAAACAGAGAACTGATACTGACAAAGATGACTGTCTCAAACCGACTGAAAACACCAGACAAACTCCAGAGACAAAAAGATTTATAAATCCTGAAAGTTGCCAGGTATACGCGACTGTACTTAGTGCAGACTGCGTGTATACGTGATTGTTTCTGAGGAAACCTGCGTATACGCGGGTTTACTTCAGACAACAAGCGTTTATACGCTTCTGTAACTAAACAAAACAGCGTATTTATAATATTTCAGGAAAAATAAAAAACAAACTCAAGAAATTGGTAAAACTCAGAAGTTAAAAACAGACCAGACAATAACAATAAACCAGCAAGCAACTGAGCCTTGATAGGCTTGAAAAACACCCAAACTAGGAACAACAAGAGTGTTGTCCCCAGTGGAGTCGCCAATTCTGTTGAGGGATTTTATCCCCTAGGGCTTTTGGATGGAACCCTAGCAGACTGAAAGTTGTATGAACAAAGAAACATGCACATACATAGCCATTATGCTAGCAAAAGCTAATTCTAAGGTAAGAAGGACGTACCTCAGTTCCTACGTTCGGGTAGTTCCTCAAGGGTCCAAACCCTTCTTCACGTCCCTTTCGCTCCTTTGCCCTGCAAAACTAACAATTCCAAAGAATGCAGCAGTATATGGACAAAGATTTATACAAAAATCATCTTTATGTTATACAAGAAAGGAGTTAGTTATAAACTTTTAGACATACATTCATACATGAAATTCAAACATGAACATCATTAACATAAAGAAGAAGCATATCGGGAATCAAGACGTGTTTCTTTATTAGACAAATAGAAAGTACAAAAAAGAGTAATATCACCTGAGCAACCTCTGCAAGCTCAAAGCTCAGCCTCCTTCTGGATCCGTCCCGCCTCAAGCCTCTAGCATATCTCGTTCCAATACTCACTCCAAGATGCCATAACTAAGGGATGAACATCAAATCACATGGAAACAAGAGTTTCCTGTACAAATGGGGGAAGTGCAGAAGGCACAAGGGTCTTCAGACCTGATCAGGGGGAAATCTCAGTATAATAACCTTTCTCTCTCTTCTCTCCTCCTCTCTCCTCCCTTAGGCCTTCCCTTTGGTGTCTTTTTATACCAATTCCAAAGTAGTTTTTTAGTTAGGAATTGGTTGGGAATAGTTGAGGCCACGGGCACTAACAGGTGATCAGTAGGTAAAACCCGCGATCTCCGCCCGAAAATAAGGAGTTTTATATTTTTTTAAGTGTTTTAATACATATACACGGGTTGGGTATATATGAACCCGCGTATACACGCGTTTAACTCAGGGAAATGTTGTGTACAGGGAATAAAACACTGTTTTTTAGATTTTGTACCAGGTCTGGAAGGAGGGGTTGCCCTAGGCCATGAGTGCAGCATCACAAACCATAATAGTGAGATTTGGAGCTATAACAGTGTTGTCCTTGATCAAAACTTACATAGATGATAGTTCACAGTTCAACAGGTTAACAACAAAGGATTATAGATCAGACTCCAGAGATTGAAGAAAGATAATGGTTTAAGAGTTATATGCTGGTTCACTTTATCCAAGTAGCGTATACACATGGGCTCATGAAACAGAAGGAGCGTATACGTATGCACACACTTTCATAGAAGGAAAAGTGTGTATGGGATGGAAAATCAAGGTTTTGGTCTAAGGTATTGGTCTGAGTTTTTGGTCTGAGGTATTGGTCTGAGGTATTGGTCCAAGGTATTGGTCCGAGTTTTTGGCCTGAGGTTTTGGTCTGAGGTATTGGTCTAAGGTTTTGGTTTGAGGTATTGACAAAGGATCTAAGTATATAAGAAGGAGAATATCAAAAGGCTAGGTGTGAAAGTAATGAATATCTTAGGAAGAGTTAGATCAAAAGTGAATATGCATGTTATGGGTTTCTAGCGCTTTGCTTGATCTGAACTAAGGATGCACCTAAGTGGTTGATGATGAATGATGGATCAGGATTGCAAGACCTGAAATGAATTATCATTATGTGGTATGATCATGGATAGTCTAGATCTGAATACTAACACATGTTTTATTCTGTAAATGTTATGATCTGGGTATGTCTGAAGTCTGGAATAGCTGTGAAGTTTTAAGTTAGTATTTGCATATCTATAAGATGGTTCTCCTTGGTGAAGGAGCATACACACGCTGGTTCAGTTCTTTGAAGTAGCATATACATTATGAGATATGAGGTTTGAAGTTGCAGTTGGTTCTGGTTGTTGATGCAGAGTTCCGGGTTCTGCTCGATGTTTTGGTGACTGTGTTCTAGTGACAGTGTTCTGAATGTTTAGATTGATTGATTGTGATTTGCTTCAGTGTTGATGGGTTTTCAGTGATTGGTTGTATTGCAGTGGTGATTGGTTTTGAGCTTCAATGTTACTGATGGGTCCAATATGAAAATAGGATGAAATGTGGCCTTCATATTGTGTTGTTGTCTACTAGGAGTATCCAGTTTGAAAATTAATAAAACGTGGCCCCTGGAGGAAGAAAGAAGTTCATAGCCTTCTATAGGCCAACACCTACATACTGGTAAACATATCGGCTAGTACAAGAGTGAGGGGTTTGGAGCTCCCTTCCAGTAGAAGCTGGAGAAAGAGTGAAGGTTGGAGCCTTCTGTAGGTCGGCACCTACATACTAGTAAACATATCGGCTAGTACAAGAGCTAGGGGGTTGTAGCTCCCTTCCAGTAGAAGTTGGAGAATGAGAGAAGGTTGCAACCTTCTATAAGTGGGTGCATGTGTACTAGTATGACTCTACGCTAGTACAAGATTGTAAATAGGTATTTCTTATATTGAAAGAAGACAAAGATGACAACAGCAGGTGGTTTTTCTCCCACATTGGGTTTCCACCTTAAATCTTGGTGTTCATGTGTGTTGCTTATGTGTGATGGTTTATTTTTTTATTACTGCACTTGGCTACTATTTAATGTTTAATAAAGTACTGATGCACTGATTAAAGATCAACATATGATGAATTACCCTAATCATAAGTTCATTGGATATACGTTGTTTGTCATAAGAACAGTTGTGTACACATGCGAGTTCCCTTCACTGAAGTAGCATATACAAATATGATTATGAAACGAAAAGTTATTGATTTGTAAATACTGATTCACCCCCCCCCCTCCACCCCTCTCAGTATTATTCCCAACAACACCAATAACTTGCACATCATGGATTGGTCAAGCTTATACTAGAAGATGACCTAAGCCAATTAATAATCCCTATTATGTGGTCAACATTTGCATACATCAAAAGGGAAGATGTAATTCAAGCCATTGAGTATGAAAGAGGCCCAAATTCTAGTGGTGAGGAAGAGGAAGAAGAACCAAAGGAAGAAGAGCCTGAAGAAGAGGAGAATGGAGAAGAAGAAGAACTAGAGGAAGAAGAGGAGGCAGAGATAAATGAAACAAAGGAAGAAAAGGATAGTAGGGAAGAAGCACAAAATGATGAATCAAGTCTTGAAAATACATAACAAGGAAGGAGAGGAATCCCCAAGAGTGTCTCCTGAACCAACATAGAAGGAGGCAGTTGCTGCCTTGACTGCTCTAAGTACACCCATAAAATCAATAGGAAAGAGGTAGAGGAAAACTCCCCTATACTTCAAAACAAGGAGGATCACCAAGATAAAACAAGGGAGGCCTCAAACACCTACCAAGACTCCTATAATAATTGAAGAGTCACCAAGAGAACAAGAAAAGTTAGTCCCCCCAAGAATGAGAGGTGAAGAGCGAACATCAAAAAAAGCTTCCCCAAGGTAACCAATCACCTATGTTAGGAGGCCTATCACCAGGTAAACCTCAACAAAGAAAATTAAAGAACCTTTGACCCCCTTTCAAAAAGGGAAAAGCCTCCTACAGGAAACACAGATAGTCCTACAGGAAACTCTATAAAAACTACAGGAAACGCAAAAAATAGGAGAAGGAAGGACAATGGGGACAAAGGAAGGAAAGGAAGCAGCAACACAAGTACAGCAGGAGACATATACTCCAAAGAAAGTAAAGGGAGAGTCCCAAGAGCTGTAGGAATATAGCTCACAACCAAATCTTAGCTCCTATTACAGATTCGTTGAGGGAGGCAGAGTAATACCACAAAATTTTTCCATCCCTCTATTCTTTGAGCTTAAAAAGGAGAGAGCAAGGACACATCGCTAGATGAAAATTGCTAAATCAAAAAGTGTAGAGGATGTGGGCCATATGGAAGAGAAGCTACTAGAGATGGGCAGAGAATTGAGTGAGATTAGGGACAGGGAAAGACTAATGAAATCTCAACTAGAGGTTGATAAAACATGGTTGAGGAGGAAAGTACAAGAAAAAGAAAGCCAATTAGCCACAATGGAAAGTCTCTCCATGGAGGCACTCTAGTGCAGGATTCTAGAAAAATCATATGCCTTGTACCTCAAAGAAAAAATGGTTGTAGTTTCAGATAAAAACCCTAGCACAACGAGGGACTATGCCTTTACAAGACTATTGGAAGTTCATTGAGCTCTGTGACCAAAACACCCTAGAGGACAGGGCCAAGATATCTGAATTCTACTTACATAACTTGGCCTTAATAGACATGAATGTGTGGGACCCCAATACAAAGCTGGGGGACTTATAACTAATGGCCTTGGCATCATGTATGAGTCATGAGGAGGTCAGGGCTAAGGAAGTAAAAGGAATGTTGGAAAGAGAAGAAACATAACCCCTTTACATTAAAGAAAAACATATCAATTCCATGGTTGTCATTAGCACCCACAACCTCATCACCAATTATTCCTATCTTGCACCAAGATACCTAGATACACAAGAGAAAACAATCACTAATTTTGAGGACACTTTGAGATTGCTAGGGAATGAAATCTAGAAAGCATGCCAAAGGAGATGGGGCACCTTACCCTACAACCTAAAGATCAAGGAGTGTCATTCCCCTGAAAGAATGAGGGATGCACTAGAGAGGACCCCACTATACAAGAAGGAACTACAAAGAGTCAAAATCATATGGATTAGGTTTAAAATCAGTCCACCATTGCTCTTGGGTATGTTAGAAGGGAGGAAGGAATAAGAAGAAAGAAAGCAATGGTAGGAAATAGAGAAGCATGCAAGATTTTATCCAAAAGAGGAGGATACAACAGCAAAAGCCTTTAATGTCAGAGAGGCTACCAAAGCAATGAAATACATAGACATAGATTGAGTTTCTCAGAGGATGAGCAACACTTTCAGTAGGGGGTGATGATGAGGCTCATCAATGGGTAAATTATATGGACCTTAATTCCACTCTCTAGCTTACTAAAATCAACTTTTCTCACATTTCTTTACATGTTTTGTTATATTTTGCTAAGTGAGAAGGGTAAAGATGAAATGTCATATCTTGTGGTCTAATGTGCAATAATTGTAGGTTTTGGAGAAAATTTTGGCTAATTAAAGTATAGGAACTCGAAGTAGACAAGCAAGATGGATTTTAGGAGATTAGAGCTCTCTCCTTAACTCCTCACTCACTTGAATATTCCTCCACCGAATCTCATCAGCTCGGATTTACAAGCAGCCAAGCCATTAAGGTCATTGGCATCTAAGCCAGTGATAGTTGAAGACCAGTTGATCTCGAGATGGGAGCCAAGCCTCCATAAATTTAAGGAAGCCATTGGTAGCTTCAGTTGTATAAATAAGAAGGCTTAGAGCCTCATTAGGATTCATATTTTTTTTTTTGTAGCCAAGAGGCACTTTCGAGCTAAGACATTGTGATTGATGACTCTTATGTATTTTTGATATTTTAATGAAAATGAGAAGCATTCCCTTGATCCAACACTGAGTTGACTCAAAGGGCTCAAGCTCTTGGGTTAGGGCCCAACTGTAGCAGCAGAGGTTCCTCTTTTTCTACATGTATGCTTAGATTACATTCATAGTAGCTGCTAAAGTGATTTTTGTTTTGTTAATTTGCAAGTATTTGGGTTATTAATTAGTTTTCTTCCATTTGTGGATAGTTAGATCATGGTATCATAGTGACAATAAACACTTCATAAAAGCAAGTGATAGTGGATTTCACCTCATCTTTCTTATTGGATAATGACTTGAGGATTCCAGTCACACAACCCAAAAACATATTTCTTGTTTGGTTACTACATAATCTAGGGGCTCCTACTGAATAGATCACTGTCTTTGAATTTATTAGAAGTATTTGCAATTGTCATTTTGATCTCTTGAGTTTTCTATGGTTTTAAAGTGCTTCCATTCATGAACTTAGCCATTAGCTAATCATAACTGTTAGGTAAACTTGACTCGGGATAGAGTCAAAAGTTGACCATGTTAAACAGTGATGGCTTTGGGGCACATGGTATTGTGCACCCATGGTATTCTGCTCGTGATATTATATGTAATGGTGCTCATGGTATTATATGTAATGGAGCCTATAAAAAGCTGGAAGGACTTCATTGTAATGAAAGGGCCTGGAGGTGAGCAGTGAAGGCTCACTTGGCCGAATTGGCCAGGGTTTTGACCAAGGATAATGAAATTTCATTATGATCAGGTTTTTCCCCGGATTTGGGGTTTTCCCAAATAAACATGTGCGTTTATGTGTTTATGGTGGCTGCTGGTTATTTTTATATTTGTTTCTCTCAGTAATTCTCCGTAATGAATTTGTGTTCTCGGGTAAATTTATTAACAATTGGTATCAGAGCCATGGCTGAGAGTTTGGGCTTCGAATGTACCCCTTCCATGAAGGATTTATTTTAGCCCAATGGATAAAAGGATCGGCGCAGAAGTTTGTTGATATTGCTCGTGAGATCACCGTTGAAAATGGTTAAAGAGATAATTGAATCGAGTATTGTGAGCAACAACAGTGTCGCAGCAATGGCAGATCGGTGCTGATACTATGGATATAGATCAACCAAACAAGAAGCATCGCATGTTATCACACTCCAAGCTCAAGGCCTCCTAGTGAAGTCACCCCAGGCGAGGGTTTCAAGGATTCATCTCAGAAATTAAAGGCAGTTAAACTTGGCAAGAAGGCAGCAAAGAAACAAAACAAGGATGCCTGCAATTGAGAGAAGATGGGTCATAATAGCAGCAGCAATAAAAAAAAAAAAAAATAAATAAATGAAGTCAAAATTATTGCATGTAAATGGGCATACTACTGTAAGACCTCGTAAGGCATGTGTATCCCTCAGTGATCACCGGTAAAGTCTGGGTTATACCTAGGTGATAGGGGGATGTCCGATTAACAATACCCCAGGTAAAAACTTTGAAGGGGGTAAGAGCTAGAGTGAGCGGGATTGTCTCACTTAGCAGGTTTGGTTGGAGTTAGTCAAGGAACCCCAAGTCATGTTTAAGGGGGGAATTGTTAGGTAAACTTGACTCGGGATAGAGTCAAAAGTTGACCATGTTAAACAGTGATGGTTTTGGGGCACATGGTATTGTGCACCCATGGTATTTTGCTCGTGATATTATATGTAATGGTGCTCATGGTATTATATGTAATGGAGCCTATAAAAGGCTGGAAGGACTTCATTGTAATGAAAGGGCCTGGAGGTGAGCGGTGAAGGCTCACTTGGCCGGATTGGCCAGGGTTTTGGCCAAGGATAATGAAATTTCATTATGATCAGGTTTTTCCCCGGATTTGGGGTTTTCCCATATAAACATGTGCGTTTATGTGTTTATGGTGGCTGCTGGTTATTTTTATATTTGTTTCTCTCAGTAATTCTCCGTAATTAATTTGTGTTCTCGGGTAAATTTATTAACAATAACTATGTTTTCCTCCATTCAACTCATCTTTTCCATATATAGATGAATTTGTGCATAGATGAAGAAAAGGGTGTATGTTGTTGTAAGAGCTTCTAATTTGTAGGGAGACCTCATCTCATTCACCTCATCCAAGTCCTATCCACCCATGCTGCCAAGGTCCACCAAAACCTAAATCCAAACTCTTGTTTTGTAAGCAAAGTTGTCATTTCCATTGAGAAAATCCAACCATCTTGAAGCATCTAATTGAGCCTTGGATAGTGTGCACCTCCTCCATGCCTTATTCCCCCATCAAACACCTTTCCCACACTTCATTCTACATTTCCTACCATCTTCTAAGATTTCGGCCAGTTTCCTGTAGTACTACAGGAAACCCTATAGCAGCCTGTTTTAAGCCCCAATTTAGGAAAAATTGTCATTTGAGCTTAGATTAGGCCTCCACTTGGCTTCCATACCCTTGAAACTAGTACATACCTTTCCCTCCATGCATGTCTCCCCTGCTAAAGGACAAGTGAAAATTAGCATTTGCATTCATAAAACCAAACATCAAAAAATGATTTTTCTGCAATTTCTAAATTAGCACATGCATGCACAGTCATAATACTTCTTAGATCAGATTCCATGCTCAATTAGTCTAGATCATTACATGTTATAAACAAGGTTAAGCTAGGTTTCTTTTGCAATTAAAATTTGTACATGTGTAGCTAGATGATTTCATGTCACTTTATAGCATCTTCCAATTCAACCTTTAATTCCATAGAGTAGGCAACATTCATTTTATTCATTAAGGATAATTTTCTCTTTTCTATTTAGTAGTAAGACTCCTCCTAGTCAATAGAAGACTAGTTTGAAAAACCCTAGTGGTCTATCGCCCCAATTGAAAAGTGACAAGAGTAGACCATTGCATCTACTGTGTATACAACACTGTCACCTCCAAGTTTATATGAACCCCAAGTTGATGAAGTAAAGTTGGTAGCCCTAGGAGTTGCAACATTCTTGCTGCAACACTGGTGCTCATCACCCATATTACAAAGGTGTTTAATAATTAGTTGTGGAAGTAGATGACCATTACCACTACCAGGCCAGGGGTCCTGTCCTATATAGACCTAATCATATTTACCAACTTTCCATGTGAGGTCTCTACTGATAACTTCAAAGGAGTTCAAAATTTCCCACCAAAAAAATGATATATTTCCCCTAGGTTTATCTATTTGGCGTATCCAATATTCCACTGAGTAGGGAGGAATATATTTTTGTGTGAAATCCATTGACCAAAAAATTTATGTGGAAAACGCATGCCAACGACATTTGGTTGCAAAAGCTTGGGAAAACATAATGATATTCTTGAGACCCCAACCACCCAAAGACTTCAACCAAGCAATCTTCTTCCAACTAACTTGTTAACGGTGTTGGACCCGCTAAAATTCAGGGGATCTCCCTGGTATGAAGTCTCAACTAGACCTGACACCATTTGGTGTAGGAGTCTCATCTGGTATGATGGCCCGGTTTCCATTATCTTAGAGATTTTCCTTAGCTCTTTTTGTTCAACACATCGGAGTGTTATGCTTGTATCTTGAAAAAGCGAGGTGAGTATGCCTTGTGAGTGCATAATGTAACTTGTGTCCGAGTTCTCTTACTGTAAAGGGAGAGAGGAAAAGTGAGCCTCTAGATGAGAAGTAGTAGTACCAACCAGGGAGAGACACACGCGAACCAACAAGTGTCTGACTAACATCTGGCGGAGTAGTCCACAATGGATGCAGAAATCGTTAAAACGAAAATGCAATGGAAAGCACGTACACCATCTAGCATAGTAGTCCACATGGAGGTGACAATATTTATAACCAAGAAAATAGGAATGGTCTTTCTAATGTCCTGCAGAGTAGTCCACTCGGACGAGACAACATTGATAAAAAAATACAACATATCTTCAACAGTGTAAGTACTAAAATAATCAAAGTGGTTCAACTATCTTAGTAGAGGTTAAGAAAACATGCATTGCAAATGTTTAAAGAGTAGTCTTATAAACATCTACAAAAGATGTGTGAAAACATGCTGGCCTGAAACAGGCTTTTGAATTAAGCAAAAGTCCCAAGACAAATTTGTACACCATACATCACTAGTCCCAGTAGTGGGACATTGGAGTCACTCCTCACTCCTCAAATAATAGACTATAAACTCTCAAGGCTATGTGGGAGGAGCCAAGGTGAAAAGTCCTTCCTCATACAATGGGAGGCGTATATATATCTAAGGGTGATTCTTGACCCTTGTGACTCTTGGACTACCCTCGTGACTATTCACCTTCCCATGACTTTTCAACTGACATGACTCTTCGACTTCTTGTGTGTGTCCATTGGACTTCCACTTTACATTAAATTCAGTTACAATGGATATGGCCCATAATGGTGATTTGGTCAAGAAAACGCATGACACAACTTGACGTGACACTACTAACTTGTACTGGATGACTGTGGTGTCCATGTCAAGCTACTACGCTACTGAGTGATGGATGTACTCTTGGTTTTCTTTGTCTTCTCCTCCGCATGGCATAGTGTTGCAGGGTCTTCAATGGTCTTGGTCTTGCTTGATGGTTCAATTCATGTGTTCCTCTTGCTTGTTGCTTGATATGCTTCGTACGTTAATCCAATGACAAGCAATTCTTCTAGCATGTGCACTCCTTCTTCATCCTGTTTGTCATCTCACCATGATCTACCAGTGTACTTGTTCCCGCAATTCACTCAAGATGGGATGACATAAAATTTAAAACCTCCTAGTCTAGCATGATGCGTTGTGCTTAGGTTTCAGGTGACAGGGAGGGAGGACAACTCATTGAGGCAATGGAGAGCGCAGCTTAGGCTAGAATGAGGCATTCTCAGAGGACAACATGCACTGTCAGGAAAACCTACGCAGTGATCTCTAGGAGGCACGATTACATAATGAAAGTCACCAGTGTCAGTTGCAAGGTGGGACCTGGAAGGGAGACACCTCTGCACAGATTTCTGAGGGAAGACAAAGCGGGGCTGTAGAGGGGTTGTTGGGCAGTTTTTTGCAGTTTCTAGAGGGAGGATAGAGCAGAGATGCAGAGGGACTGTTGGTCATGACCGCAATTTCCAGGGGGAAGACAGAGCAAGGCTATAGAGGGACCTGCTGAACATGATTGCGCAATTTTTGGGAACAGTGCAGGACAAGCGGCAGGGGAACTACTAGACATGTCTCCGCAATTTCTGGAGGTAGGGTAGAGCAAGGTAGCAAGGGTCAATTGGGCAGCTCTGCGCAATTTTTTGGAACAGTGTAAATCAAGGCAATAGATGACCAACTAGGCATGTCTGTATAATTTTGGGGAACAGTGTAGACCTAGGTATTAGAGCAGGGTAGGCTTCCGACAGACAAGGAGGAGGGTTTATGACTGTTCTTAGGAAATGTGCAGTTTAGTTAGACAAGGAGGTGGCTTCTGCGCAATTCTAAGAGGCAGACAAGCTACTCACCTCCAGGATTGTGCAATACAGCTGACTTGGAGGAAAACCTCAAGCACTGTGTAGTTTTGGGTAGCAAAGCAAGGTCACTAAGGGCTGAGATTGTGTAATGCAGCTTAGTCGGGGTCTCGTTGAAGAGGGTAGTCTGATCAGGTATACTTTCAGGAAAATGGATAAGTGTTGAAAGTAAGTGAACTTGTGCAGATTGACACTGTGATCATGCACTTAGTATACTTGACAACGAGACAACATAGACCACCATGACAATAAGACAAAACATGACGTCAATGACACTGTCTTGGAGTTGAGAGCGACAAGCATGACACTTGTGATAGACCTTCGAATGACTGCAACAACACTTGCGCGAAAGTGTTTACAATTTTGTGTGTGGGTATGATGAATGTTTACATAGCGAAGACAACCCAAACACACAAATACAAACCTTCAAACTCATTAGAATTAGGTTACGAGCATGGAAAAACAATCAACATGCTAAAAGATGACCACTGGTCAACAAGCAAAAAGGTGAAAAGACTTCACAAGAGCTCATGGGGTGAGCTCAAGTGTTTGCAACCATAAAAGGAAAAACCAAGGAAGGCTCTGAAATTTGGATACAAGCAAAAATTTTGGAGGGTGTTGTTGCCGCTACAACACTTGGTGACACATCAATTGAATACCATCTTCTCTGTTTTGGTTTAACGCAGGGCCTTGGCCTTTTGGGAAGTATTGATTCGTTGTTCAGATCACTTCGGTTTACCCACTTACCCCACGAATAGACATGGTTCACCTTGTACCGACTTAGTTGAACACAACACAAAATGTGGCAAGATCACAATGTTTCAAAGCAGGAAGGTAATTTGTCTCACGAGCTTAAGATTTTCAGTGTGTACATTTTTCATCTCTGGTGTTGCTCCACTGCCAGTAGGCCTGGATAGTACCCTTACAAAGTCACGCAAGAACACAGAAGTTTCTCCACTCCCAGTGAGCTTGTACAGTACCCCGGTGGAGTTGCTTGCTTCAACTCTCTGCACAAGAAGCCTTTCTCTTCTTCTACCTTTATTATTTTTTGAAAGATGACTATGCATAGGCACTTATTTATTTTTGGGGCGGAAGATGGATCCCAACTTATTGACAGTAGAAGATGTTGTTCCTTTAGAGAAGCATGTAAAGACCTTTGATTTAGGTTTGCTCGTTTATATTTTCCTCTTCTCAATTTCTACTAGTTGGATAAGCTTGAACACACATAGCATAAAATTGAGTATAGGCATGAGGTTTCCCAGATTGGACACGGGTTCATGGTTTGACCAAAACTTTCCTTACATATGGATTGTATTTTCTGTCAAGGCTTCATCGGCCAAAATCTATAACCAAGCACAAAGAAGACAAACATAGGACTGGCTAAGGGTTGCAGTGTCACACGACTCTTTGAAATTCAACCAAATGCACATTTAGAAGCCATAACACAAAGCAGGACAACACTTATTTACAAAACAAACAAAAGAACAACAAAGCAAGAAAATCAACAAAGAAAAGAATAAAACAATAAAGAAAAGTAGAAAATAGCAAAGAAAATAGCAAAACAACAATGAAATAAGTATGTACATGGTGCGGGGCACGACCCTAGATCATTGAAAATAACATTTTAAGTCTTGGCCATTGACAGGGAGAGTTCCAATCTTTCCATCAAGTGATTGTAAGTGATACATGTGTGGGCCAAGCTTCTCGTGAACTATGAATGAGCCAATCCACAGAGACTGAAACTTCATATGTTTGCCTTTGTCTTCGTGGGCTTTATCCCACCACAAGACTAAGTCACCCACAAAAATGTGGGTACTCCTTGCAGACTTTCTTTTGAACCATCTCTTGATACGGTTCTGGTGAAGTGTAGAATTTCCTTTTGCTTTCACCATTTCTCCCTATAGCTTGTATAATGTGTCCATCCTACATTGAACCAATATGCACGACTTGCCTTGGTATTCTTGGGACAACCGAAGAGAAGGCAAGTAGATATTTAGTGGGAGGATGGATTCTTTTCCATATACCAAGAAGTAGGGGTAGGTATTCAAATAGGGTTTGGGTGTGACATGGTCAACCCATAGAGAATTCACAGGAGTGGAGTGCCAGTTTTGTTGTTCAGAGTATTATGTTGCTGATAAGATTTTTGTTTGTACACTCGGTAAGACCATTTTGCTCTAGGTAGTAGTTAGTTGAATGCTTTAACACAATAACATTTTGCAATGCACATTCATAAAGATTTAATGAAGAAAAGTACATTTCATTGTAAAAAACAAGTGATACAGGAATGCCAAACCTCGAGATGATGTTTTGTCTTAGTAAGTTGATGACTTCCTGGTCATTCACTTGTTTCAGTGGAACTGCTTCTGTCCACCATGTGAATTAATCTGTAGCTGTTAAGATATAGTGGTGTTGTTTTGACGATTGTGGGAAAATATCCACAATGATGTTCGAGCCCCACTGTTGGAATGATTCGTCCACTGTAACAAGCTACAACGGGGCTATTGACCTTCATTTTCTGCTAGCATATCTCTTACAGACCAGACACTTGCAGGCATAGGCATTCGCGTCTTTGGATAATGTAGGCCAATAGAAGCTGACCCGCATGACCTTGTGCATTATTGTGTTTCCTGTGAAGTGACCTTTGATTGGTTCGTCATGGAGGTCATGTAACACCCTTTCTAAATCCTGTGTGTCCAAGCACCAGAGTAAAATGTCGTCGTGATGTTTTCTATAAAGCCCTCCATGCACAAACTGGTAAGATAAAGCTTTCAGTCAAAGTGCCCTCTTTTGCCACATAGAGAAGTGAGAGGGCATGGTGCCATGCTCAAGGTACTGGAGCCCGTCTATGTACCAACAGTTTCCATGCAAGTGGGGGGGGCTTTCTCAATATTATACATTTCAATTTCATGCTTCTAGTCGAAGAGCTCTACTTCTTCCTCTTGTGCATGTACTTCTTCAGTTTCTAATCTACAAAGACCGTGACCCTTTATGGTGTGAACTGGATTGATGTCAAGATCATATTCTTGCAATAAAATCATCCAATTCACCTACCTTTCACCTAAATCTTGTTGAAAAAATAGTGATATGACTACTGGGTGCAGCACAAAGACAATGCAATGGTTTTTCAAGAGCTAGCGTTTGAAATATTTAACCACCGTGTATACCACGTATGCTTGTTTTTCCACGGTGAAATAGTTCAGTTTAGTTCCTAGCAAGATCATGCTCATGAAAGAGATGGGTCGTTCATTGTTCAAGTCTTTTGGAGTGAGCACAACAGCGAGTGAAGTGCTGGGAGCAAATGTGTAGAGAAATAAATCTTTATTGAAGTTTGGGTTGTATAGTGCAGACACCTCTACTATAGCTTGCTTAATCTGAGCAAACACTTCCTTTTCCTTTTTTCCCCAATTGTACACTACGTCCTTCTTGGTTATCTCTTGAATGGGATTGACAATCTACGCATAATTAGAGATGAAATTCTTGAGGAAGTTGATCTTTCCTGGGAAGGAATGCATAGCTTTCTTGTTCACAGGATGAGGAATCTACATGATGGTTTGGACTCTGTTAAGATCTACCTTGATCCCACTCTTGGAAATTATGTGCCCAAGGAGGTTACCCTTAGACACTGTGAATACACTCTTCTTGGGATTCAAAGATATCCTGTACTTCTAACATCGCTCAAAAATTTTCTTGGATGGCATAGGTGTTCTGGTTGCTATCTAGAGAATATTGTCACGTTGTCAAGGTATATCACTACGCTTTTTTGGATGAGCCCATGGAAA
The DNA here is from genome assembly GCA_000404065.3 of Pinus taeda. NCBI lineage: Eukaryota > Viridiplantae > Streptophyta > Pinopsida > Pinales > Pinaceae > Pinus > Pinus taeda. Next base: position 16,065 of record APFE031204841.1, read on the forward strand.
GCAATGTCCATTACATGCTCAAATGTAGCACCTATGTTTACCAACCCAAATGACATTCTACGGTAAGCGAATGTACCCCACTTGGTACAGAAATGTTGTGTTTAGTTTGTCTGGCTCTACTACTAGAACCTGATTGTATCCTGAGAATTTGTCTTGAAAAGAGAACCTCTCTGCTCCAGATATTGTCTGTAATATGTGATCCATAGACAACACTGGGTAGTTATCTTTGTCCGAGACATGGTTTAGATTTTGGAAATCAATGCACCGGTGGATCACCCTAGACTTCTTTCTGACAGGGACTAAGTTTAAAACCCATGTGGAATGACAAACCTTGTAAATGATCCAAGTATCTAGCAGCTTAGTCAATTCTTTCTGTATGAAGGGATCAAGTAATGGATGTAATTTCCTTATCTTCTGCTGGAATGACTTGGCCCCTTCTTTGATTGGAATGACATGCTAGATTATTTGTGTGTTATATGTTTTCAAGTCATTGTACGTCCATGCAAACATGTTACGTTACTGTCTAAACAGGAGGACAAAAGCTTGTTGCTCTTCTGGTGTGCAACATGTACCGAGATTCACAAAATTTAGATCTTTGTCAGTTCCCAGGTTTATTTGTTCGTACAACATTGTGGAACTATGGGTTTTGGCATTCGTTGGCCCCTGAAAGCAGTTCTATAGGTCTACATCTTCTCTAGTGATACCAAAACCTTGGGGATGAGGTTGCCTTTATTTTCATCAGTTGCGCTCTGTAGATACTTCTCGTGCTCATCTTCATCTATCGTTGCGTCCTTGAAGACATTAGTGTTGGCCATGAAATGCAACATCTATTCATCATCATCAAAAACTCATAAATTAGTGATGTTATTAGGAATAGATGACTTATACAAAATTTCAACAAAAAATCTATCCCTAAGTAGAGACATCTTAGCAGATGCATTTTCCAGAGCATCTACAACTACATTACACATTATTGGTACAAAAATAATATTGAAGGCTTGGAGGTTAGAGATAAGTCGTCATACCTCTTGTTGATAACTCTTAAGATGGGGTGAAACACAGTGTATGGTGTTACATACCTGACGCACCACAATCTCTGAATCACCTACCGCTTTAAGCACAACAACATTGAGGCTGATGGCTTTCTATAAGCCCAAAACGGGTGCTTCATACTCGGCGGTGTTTTTCGTGCACTCGAACACCAAGTGGCTTGAGACTAAATGTTTCCTTTACAATGATTCTCTCAAAACACAACTAGCTCTAAAGCCCTCCAGTGTCTTAGATCTGTCAAAGTATAGGGTCCACATATTATCTGTACAATACTATTGTCACTACTGTTGTTACTATTACAATCTATGGTACAGGTTTCATTTTCGTTAGTTGGGAAAGGAAGGAGACCCAACTGTGTATCTGGCGGGGTTGGAGTTGGATGTGCGAGATAACACTCCAACTGCATTTCGAGAAAGCAATTGCCAAACATAACTTTTGTGAAAGCCAACGGTTCATTTTTACCATTCAAGGGAGTAATGTTATGTTCATGTATCTTTCCGACAACACCCAGATTTGGTTGTTTCTGTCCTTGTGCAGAAGCCATAAGTGTGACCAGTCCGTAGAAAAATACCCTTGTAGTGTTCTGGACCAGTCTCTACTGAGAAATAAGCCATATGCTTTTTGGATGTCCACAATCACAATTTTAATGCACTGATGAACTCGTTCGTCAGACGATAACCAAATGATTACATCCCGAAGTTTACTAATGACTGGTACACATGTTTTGTCAAGTTGGATGATCTGCAAGTTGTACTACTCCATTAAGCATTGATCCTCTTAGCAATGGAGAGTGGCGTGACATTGACTGACACACCAGAATCAACCAAATAGTTATGAACATTAAATATTTCAAATGATAATATAAATGGTGGGAAAAGCGAGTTTGCTTCCTCCATGCGGAGTGCGTTGAGCACAGATACGAGTGAGTCGAGAGACTTGCTTGGTCCCTTGCTAGAAGAGGAAACATTGTCTATGGAGGTTTGCCCCAGTGTCTCCAAAATAATATCTTGCTGACCTATGATCTTGGTTAACTCGTACAGAGATATTTGCACAGGTCATTTTCATGTCTTCAACAATGTTGTAATCCAGAGCTGGAAGACTCACCGAGATGTTTGGGGGTAGACTTGCGTTCGTGTTTTCTAGTGGGATGCACTTGTCTTTACTACTCACGAATGCACTCTTTGTTGTAGTTGCCTTCTCAGACTTGCTTTGAGTTTTCTGTGTTGATATGACCAACAGATCAACTGATCTAAGCAAATGTTGTCATAATTTTTCTTTCAGTATCTCAAAAACAGTGGGACCCCCTGAAATTCTCAAGTTGTATCGACTATTTTTCTTTGGGGTCGGACAGTCGCTCAGAGGCTCCTTCTCGGTGATCATCTGCTAGGAAATGCGAGCACATTGATACATGTTGATTACATGCCCAACACTTAGAGCTTCATCAAACATAAAATATTCTTCTTTGTCTTCGTCCTCTGACCTAGCCTTCTCACTGGCTACGAATTGGTCGATCAACTATGTAGCCAGATCGCTCATTCCTTAGTTCCATCTTGGGCAAGTTTTTTCTGAATTTCATTCACTATGGAACTTGGAGTAATGATATGTCACGATTGCTTTCAGGTTGAGCACAAGTTTAGAGCTTTGCGCAATTTTTTCCTAGTGATTACTGCTACTGCCCGAAGTTGAATTATTCTTCTATGCAAATCTACGAGGCCTACTGTTCACAATTGTCTCACTCATTTGTTGCTTGAGTTTGAAAAATTCAGTTTTCAAGGAGTTGACGAGATGAGTAAGGCTCTCAATTTTACTTGCTTCCTTTTCCTTTGCCTTACTCACAGTAGTCTAAGACCTCTTGCCCATGTCTTTGGAGTCCTTAGCTGATTCTTCATCTACAATGACTCCAGTAGCATGTAGGTCTTTCTCCACAACAATTGCCTCTTGGAAATTTTCCAAAAGTGTTGGTTTCCCAACTTGCTTAACAAACTGCGTAATGTTGGTCGATAGTGCAGACATGTATTAGTCAAATGTGATGGATTCCTGAGGTTTGGTGTCTATTGTGAACTTGTTCAAGATACTGTTAAACCTCTGGTTAAAATCTTTAACCTTTTCTTTCTGCTCCATCTTGAGACTACCCAACTCTTTTAGCAACAAGGCGGGGGTTTTGTCTTCAGCAAACTTTTCAAGGAAAATTCTCTTGAACACCCCCCAGTTCTAAATGGAGTTCACAGGAAGGTTGTGGTACCATAAAGCTACTCTTCCATCCAAGTTACATAGAAAAATTCTACATGCAACGTCGTCATAACGTACCTCGAGTGTCTGCATATGTAGTTAGAACATGTATAAGTGATATTTTGTCTTCACTACCTTATCAGGGTCATACTTTGTCAACAACTTCTCTGCATGCCTGGGCATCTTGTGCAAGACACCCGAGAGTGCTATGGGCCCTAGGTCATCCATTCCAGATTTTTGTCAGCCATGTTTTCCTCTTCTATGTCCTCCTCCTCTTCTTCTAAATCTGACGATTCTATCTCTAAATCTGTTGGTTCGTTTCTGCCTCTTCCTCCTCCACTGCCTTCCCCTCCATTGGAACTTGAGCCCAAGAGTAAGAGATTATCTTCTTCTCCTTCTCGGAAGACTAGAGGTTCCTCTTCATTTTCAACACCTTCTACCAGCTCTTCAAGAGTGGCAAGGATTGTTTCTTCAACCAATGAGACTACTACTCATGTGGGAGTAGTCTTTTGTTTCTTCTGCAAGTAGGGAAGAGTGTGTACTCCTGGAATCAATCCAAAAAATTTAGAAAATTAATGGGTGATGGCACAAACAACGCGAATGTGTTGATACGAAATTTCTTGTTCGAGTCTGGGAGGTGCGAAATAACCAACTTCAGAGTTGCGCATAGGGAAGAGGGACTTTGTGTTACTTCCTTGACCAGATGATAGATAAATGGGGTTGGTAGGACATTCAGCCATAAACTACTGGCAGACCTCCTTCTAGCACTAGAAATGTTGACGGTGTTGGACCCACCAACATTCAGGGGATCTCCCCGGTAGAAGTCCCAACTAGACCTTACACCGTTTGGTGTAGAAGTCCCATCCGGTACGATGGCCCAATTGCCATTATCTTAGAGATTTTCCTTAGCTCTTGTTGTTCATCACATGAGAGTATTATGCTTGTATCATCAAAAAGCGAGGTGAGTACGTAATGTAGCTTGTGTCCAGGTTCTCTTACTATACAGGGAGAGAGTCAAAGTGAACCTCTAGATGAGAGGTAGTAGTACCACCCACGGATAGACACACATAGACCAGCAAGGGTCTAACCAACATCTAGTGAAGTAATTCACATCGAATGCAGTTGTCATTAAAACCAAAGTGCAAGGGAAAACACGTACACCATCCAAAGAGTAGTCCACATGGAGGTGATGGTCATTATAACCAAGAAAACAAGAATGGTTTGTCTAATTCCTGTGGAGTAGTCCATCTGGATGAGACAACAGTGATAAACAATACAACACATCTTCAACAATGTAAGTATTAAAATAACCAAAGTAGTTCAACTATCTTAGTACAAGTTAAGCAAACATGCATTACAAATTTTTAAAGAGTAGTCTTACAAACATCTACAAAACATGTGTGAAAACGTGCTGGCTTGAAACACGCTTCTGAATTAAACAAAATTCCTAAGACACATTTGTACATCATACATCACTAGTCCCAGTATTGGGACATTGGAGCCACCCCTCACTCCTCAAATAATAGACTACAAACTCTCAAGGTTATGTGGGAGGAGCCAAGGTGAAAATTCCTTGCTCATACAATGGGATGGGTATATACATCCAAGGGTGAAGCTTGACCCTTGCGACTCTTGGACTACCCTCGTGACTATTCAACTTCCCATTACTTTTCAACTGGCATGACTCTTCAACTTCTTGTGTGTGTCCATTAGACTTTCACTTTACATTACATTCAGTTACAGCAGATATGGCCCATAATGGTGATGTGGCAAGGACATCTCATGACACAAATCGACATGACACTATTGACATGTATTGGTTGACTGTGGTGTCCATGTCAAGTTACTGTGCTACTGAGTGATGTATGTACTCTTGGTGTGGTTTGTCTTCTCCTCTGCATGGCACAATGCTACGGGGTCTTCAATGGTCTTGGTCTTGCTTGATGGTTCATTGCATGTGTTCCTCTTTCTTGTTGCTTGATATGCTTGGTACACTCAACCAGTTGCAAGCAAGTCTTCTAGCATGTGTGCTCCTTCTTCATACTATCCTTTGTCTCTCCATGATCTACTAGTGTACCTATTCCTACAATTCACACATGCTAGGACAACATCAAATCCAAAACCTCCTAATGTAGCATGATTCATTGTTCTCGTGTTCCAAGTGACAGGGAGGGAGGACAACTCACTAAGACAGTAGAGCGCAGCTCAAGCTAGAATGAGGCATTCTAGGAGGACAAGTTGCACTATCCGTAAAAACTACACAGTGATCACTGGGAGGTAGGATTGCGCAGTGAAAGTCACCAGTGTCAGTTGCAAGGTGGGACTTGGAAGGGAGACACCTTTGTGCAGTTTTATGAGGGAAGACAGAGCGAGGTTGCAGAGGGACTGCTGGGCAGTTTTGCATAGTTTCTAGAGGGAGGACAGAGCAGGACTGTAGAGGGACTGCTATTCATGACTACATAATTTCCAGAGGGAAGACAAAGTAGGGCTATAGAGGGACTTGCTGAACATGACTGCATAATTTCTGGGAACAGTGCAGGATAGGTAGTAGGGGAACTACCAGACATGTCTGTGTAATTTTTGGAGGCAGGGCAGAGCGAGGCAGCAAGGGTCAGCTAGGCAGCGCTGCACAATTTTTGGGAATAGTTTAGAGCAAGGAAATAGATGACAAACTAGGTATGTCTACGCAATTTTGAGGAACAATGTAGACCTAGGTTTCAAAGTAGTGCAGGCTTCTGGTAGTCAAGGAGGAGGGTTGTTGAATGTGCTTGGCAAATGCGCAGTTCAGTTGGGCAGGAAGGCCATTTCTGAGAAATTCTAGGAGGTAAACAAGTTTCTCACCTCCATGATTGTGTAGTGCAGTTGACCTGGCAGTTCCGGGAAGTAGAGGAGGGTCACTGAGGGCTAAGACAACGTAGTGTAACTTAGTCGAGGTCTGGTGGAAGAAGGTTGTCTGGTTGGGGCATATTTTCAGGAAAATGGCTAAGTGTCGAAAGCAATTGAACTTGTGCAGACTGGAAATATGATCATACACTTAGAATACTTGAAAACGAGACAACATAGACCACCATGAAAACAATACAAAACATGCCCTCAATGAGACTGTCTTGGAGTTGAGAGCAACAAGCGCAACAATTGTGAAAGACCTTCGAACAACTGTGATGACACTTGCGCGACTGTGTTTACAACTTTGTGTGAGTACGATGGATGTTTACATAGCGAAGACAACCCAAACACATAAACGCAGACCTTCAAACTCACCAGAATTAGATCACAAGCATGGAAAAGCAATCAACATGCCAAAATATGATCGCTGGTCAAACAAGCAAAAAGGTGAAAAGACTTCACAAGAGCTCATGGGGTGAGCTCAAGTGTTTGTAACCATCAAAGGAAAAACCAAGGAAGACTCTGAAATTTGGTTGAAAGCCAAAATTTTGGAGAGTGCTGCAGCCACTACAATAGAACCCAAGGCATAATCGCTTCCTCCTTGCACCCAAAATAGAGAAAATTAAAATTGATTCTTATTAGTTATTCCAATATTCCTTTTGGGATCTAAGTTAGGGATTCCCAATATACATGGATTGATTCAAGGAAAAAATTAACTAGAACCAAACAACCAACCCTAGATAGCCATCAATGACTCCAAATTTTAATTCTTTTCTCTACCTTTACAACAAGTGACATCCAATCCTCCTTGCGGTAGGTATTGATTTTTAGATGGAAGCCCAAGTATTTGAGGCCCTTTTCCATTAACTTAGTTTCAATCAGAAGGAGTTGTGAGATCTGGTGAAGATCATCTACCTCAGTTTGAAACAAGTAGAGATGAATTTTATAAATCTATTATCACACCTGTAGCTTTCCCAAACAAAGAGAGGATCCCCCCCAATTTATCCACTTCTCTAGTAGAATCATCGCAAAATATAAGAATATCATCTACAGATAAAATATGCTAAAGTCAATGTTCTAGTCACTAAACAACCATGAAAGTCCCCTCTTTGTTTGGCCTCCTCTAAGAGGCGACTGAGGCCTTCTTCCACAAGTAATAAAAGTAAGGGAGCGAGAGGGCATCCCTGATGAAACCTCCTTTCAGCATGAAAAAAATGAGAAGTTGTGTTGTTGATAAGGGCAACAAAAGAGATATATTGGATGCAATGCATGAACCATGTGATGAAATCTAAGTAGAATCCAACATGAGAAAGAAGAAGTCTTAAGTAAATCTAGCTAACATGGTCATAGGCTTTGGATAAATCAATTTTAATGAAAACACCTTTGAGATTCATGGTTTTTAAGCTATGAAAACCTTCTTATGCCACCCCTATTGCTTTTTTTATTTATCTACCTAAAAGAAAACCAAAGTGCTCCTTTGATATGGAGGAGGAGGGGACTAGTTTGAGTCTAAAGGAAATGAATTTAGTAATAACCTTATGAATTCCATTGCACAACAGTATAAGTTAAAATATTAAAAAGGAGAGAGGGAATCAAGATTTGGAATTAGAGAAATAAAAGTGGGATGAAATTTTGGAAGAATTCTTCCCTCCCTCTTGTAATCTTTAACCACTGCTAGCAGGTTGTTACCAATGATTTCAAATAGATCCAGAAAAAATTATACTCCCCTACCATTGGGTTCGGGGATTTTATCTTTTTGAAAATTGTGTAAGACTTTATTTAATTCATATTTTGAAACTTTAGCCATCAGATCCCTATTGCCTTCCTCATCTATAAACCTTGGAAAGGGGAGAGTTATACGAATGACTTCCACAAACACTTCTTCCTGGGCTTTAAAGAGACCTTCAAAATATCGCATACCCATTTCCTCCAATTTTTGGAAAGAGGAAACCTCCCTTCCCATTTGATCTCTTAAGTTCCCAATAATGTTCCCCATTTTTCTCCCCTTTTCATATGCCTAGGAAAATTTAGTGTTTTCATCACCACACTTAAGCTAGATAGCCCTACTCTTAAGCCTCCACTCTACCTCTCAGTCTTTTAATATTTTTATGTTTCTCTTCTCCAACCGAAAAAGATCCTCTCTTAATTCCACCAAACCATAAACTTACCCTTCCTGAGTTTTTATTGTCTGTAATTGGTTTTCGATCTCTTGAAGTTCCAGAGAGTTAGACTATTTCCTATTCTTATCCCACTCTTTAGTTTTTTATTTGATGAGCTTCAAATTATTTTTAATGTGAAGACTGATTGATACTTTGGCCTCAGGGGTGAAGGGTTGCTAATTTTCTTTGATCAGAGCCATGAAATCTTCTTCCTTGAGCTAGCTAGAATTCATTTTGAAAGGGTAGGTTTGCTTTTACATGTCACCTTTTAGTTCTAAAAAAATTGGAGAGTGGTTTGAGTCACCACCAACTGCAACCCATTGTTTGATGAAGATAAACTACTCCATCAATGTCTCATCCAAGAGAAAATGATTGAGTTGCTTAGCTAACCTGTTCAAACCAATTCTTTTGTTTCTCTAGGTTGGGCATATCTTTTCAGGATCCCAATTAATTAGGGATCAACTCACTAACCTTCTATGAAAAAAAGTATGTCAAAGGGTCTGGAATGGCTCTCTATCCCCAACATTTAGAGGATCCTAGAGAGAAGTTATGATCTCCCCACATAATTAGTGATGGAGAATTTAATATAGATTTGAAATAAAACAACTCCCCAAATTCCTTTTGAGTTTGAGAACACCCATAAGCATTGAGCATAGAGAGAGATCTACCCAACTCCTCAGAAGATATACATGCGCCTAGACCTAATGCAATGCTCCACAAGTTTAGTAAACAAATACATCGTCAATTTCACCTAGAGCGAGGCCCCCCGATTGCCTAGAAGCATCTGAACCAATAAAGCTCCAACCACCTAAAAGGCCTTTTAGACACTGAACAACTAAAGCACCATCTTCCATAGTTTTATGAAGGAAGATTATCTCAAGAGAACAAGACTCTTCTAGTCATTTGAATGCAAGTATTTTATGGTGACTTGTAAGACCCCTAAAATTAAATGATAAAATTTTTGTTTGAGCACTCCCATAGGGGTCATAAATTCTCTAAGGGACCCTTGGATTTATGATTGTCTACCAACAACCAGATCAGCCCTATATCGCTCTTATGCATTGGTTAGATTGGATTTTTGGTCCCTTCCCTTATTCTTTGTAAAGGAACTTTGAAGCTACCTTAGACTCAAGTTGGGAGGGTTTAGCGGGAGACCATTTGGAAGAATATTGTAGGAGGATATTACCCCACCTAAGGAAAGGGAGCTCAACTTATATAAGGAAATAAATGGGGAAGAGAAATCACTCTAAGATAAACGAAAGGGACATTAGACCTAAGAAGAGGGGTGGGATGAAGCACAAGATAAAAGGAACAAACACAGGAGAAAAACATGGATCTGAATGCCTGAGATAACCAGTTTGAGAACAAGCGATACATTTTTCACACACTGATGATAAAAAATGAGAAGAAGAAGGATAAATACTCAGGACAGGGAGCTGAGGGGGTCCTAAGGCACACTGTCCAAGTGCATAGGGTCCATTGGAGGTGTTGCAGTAATCGAAACCATCTCCTCTAAATGCATCTAAAATCCACCGAATTCCCCACAAGATGATGACAACCTATTCTGGTGGAGAGAATACTCCTTGACGATACCCATCCTCCTCATCCCCAAAGGACAACTAAACAACACGATGCTTGACAAGGTGTCCATATTGGTGATAACTTCAACATTTAAAGGGGAATCATTCGTCATCGAGGGCCTAAATTAAACCTTCCTACCATCTGAGGTCAATTTCAGTTGGAAGACCTTCTCTGAGATCCACTTTTATTAGTATTATGGATAGAGTCAATTGGCCTGAAGTAAGATACAAATAGTCATGAGAAAGGTAGGTACCAAGGGAATTTCCAATATCCTGAAAAATTTCATCTACCCAAATGGCTAGAGGAAAACCAAGAAGATAAACCCATAATGGGACTAGATCCAACCTCTCCCTCCAAACATCAAATAGGGGCATCCAAAATTTGAAAATAACAGGAGAAGAATCTATGTGCCATGCCTTTTTTTCAATTCTTCAAGCATCCTCAACTTCTGCAAACTGCAAGTGTATCCACCCTTTTTATAACCGTTTAGCCCTTGAGGGAATCATTTACGATGGGGTTTATATCTATTATAACCCATTATTTCAACATTTGAACTAAAAATCGCTGACCCTGAACCCTTCAAATCAAATATTTTTCTGCACGGTCAGAAACCCTATTCATCTTAACTTCCCCACTGTAATGTGATTTCTTTTAAGGGTAGTCCCTATTGTGTCCTACGTTTTTATTGAGATCCCCCCTAACTTGACTTCTTTCACACACCCTGGATGTTCACCTCCACCATAATAGGAATAAAACCCTGTAGCTTGACCTGATTAGAGATTACATGACCTTGAGAATTCAAGAACTGTAAAGAGTTGAATTTTGGTACTAGGATTGAACCTTGTATCTCACCATAGTGAAAAGTGCCCTTGTTGTTGCCAAAACATTCTGATAAATCCATTGGCACCGATTGACTAGGACCACCAGGGAATGAAGAGCTGAGAATAAGATCAAAAAGTGAGATAAGTCTAGAAGCCCCCAGACCCTAGACCAAACTGATAGACCTCTTGCTCCAACCCTCTGAGCCATGCATTGAATCCAACTTGTGGCTATTAGCAGGCATTTTCTTGGAGTTATCAACCTCAACCTGAACTATCTCCTTACCTTGAGCCTCCCTAATCACTGTGTCATTCGATAGACAACCACCTAGGCAACCATCGTGGCTTCTCTACAGGGTTAGTGACTTCCCCACTTCTCAGAAAATCCACAAAAATGCGTTCACATAGAGAGTCCTTTGGCTCATAATCAACAAGTTCCTCAATATCCATTCGTTGGGGATAATAGAGTTGGCATTTCACAGAAAAAGAAAGTGATTGAGGCTGGAAACATAAAAACCACTCAAAATATAACTATTTTCTTCTTAACAAAACCTTGTTCCTTCAGACAATTTATGGATCCACAGATCTGAAATCCCAAAATAGAGTTAACAATACTACTAGTAGGTGTGATCATTGTCTAAGTCATGAATTAAACTGCTTGCAAATTTGAAACCCTTGCCTATTGCCATGGGTAGGGTTTCCGCAAAGCCTCCACATCATAGAACAAGATCATAAATGAAATACTTATATCCTAACACACCCTTATTAGGCTTACAACCATTGACTACCAACTGTTAGCAAAATAGTGAGATAATTTACCAAGAAATTCTTCACTCTTAATGAAAATACCATTAAGAAGCTTTATTTGAAGTAATTAATGCTTTGCCCCAATGGAACCAAGAGATTCATTGTATGAATTTCCATGAAAGCGCTTTGCTCTCTTTCCTAAATATATTTTGGATGAGGGCGAAGATCAAATGAATTGAGATCCTAGATTGCTTGGTTTTCATATTTGAAATGTTGGGAAGAAGGAGAACACGAGGTCATCATTAGTTCATGTATGACCTATGCCCTAATATGATAACATTTTCAACGAATTTGATGAAGTGTTGTGGAATGTTGTAAAAATTCAACGCAATCTCAATATAGGCTCCTCCACAATATCTTTACTGGGATCATTGGTGATTGGCCATTTTCCGATATCTTAAAACAAAATCTATTTTTTGTGCAGACATTATCTAAAGACATACCTTAAGAGAGTAGATGTTGTCTAGTCAATTTATCGTCTTAAATTGATCTACATAAATTATCAATCTGGGTATCGTAAACTGATGAAGTGTGGTGCACCATATGTGCTTAGTTAACCTTTTTCTTACTTCGTTGTTTTATAGATTTTATTTTGTTTTGGGATTTTGTTTTTGTTGGTTTCCTAAAGTATCTAATGCAAATGGAAATCCTATTCAAAGTTTTCAAAAAGGTTTTCAAACTTGCAATGATGAAATCAATTACTAAGAGAAAATAAAAATGTACCTAAATTCTAATTAAACCAAACAGTGAGCTAGTGACTATGAAACCCAGTATCCTTGCTGCTGTATAAAAAGAAAATTGAACTTAAAGCAATTCAAAAAATGTAACCAAAGTAAACTAAATCATATTATATCAACTCATATTCTGACCCCTCACCATTCGACTCGCTCTGGCTATAGGAGGTAATCATAAACAAATTGAGTAATTTGATATCTAAATTGCATAAAATGAAACTAGGATCAAACTACGCATTCATACTTCAATCCCTCACCATTCGACTCGCTCTGGCTATAGGAGGTAACTAAAAATGACATGAGTAATATAATCACTAACTTGCAAAAAAAAAAAAACTAATATCAAACTACGCATTCATACTTCAATCCCTCACCATTCGACTCGCTCTGGCTGTAGGAGGTAACTGAAAATGACATGAGTAGTCTAATATCTATATTACAGAAAAGTAAATGAACAAAACAAAAATGAAAGAAATAAACAGTGCTGGAATTAGAACTAAGAAAATAAATCAACAGAAGGACAAGATAATTCCATCATGTCATTAGTCATTAAAAAGCTATGTGCACTTTCCCGGGCTGTTTATTAGAACCTGAAATAAAGACACTGATCAGTTAACAGTCATTAGAAAGCATAAAAGAAACTATGGAAAAAAATCAACATGAATACCATAAGAAGTGTAATATATACAAGCAAACGATTATGGCATTAGGAACGTAAATGAAGAAAGCATGAAACTATAAAGTAATTACAGAACCTTGGTGTACAAGGGCCCTCTGCAACCTTATCCAATCAGAAAATTGAGCTTAAATACAGTTTCTTCTCATGTATTAAAATGTAGTCATAACATCAGGATTAAGTCACGGCATTGTGGGCTCGTAAAACAGTCAAAATTACATACAAAAATCTAGCTAATATGTGTATGAGAATGGTTTATTTATAACACGAAGTGACACAACTACTTCCTAAATCTGCGCTGATAAACAGACACGTGAATAACCATGTCTGGAAATCTAGCAATATGGTAGCCGTGAAAATTAAATCTAAGGAGGGTGGCTGTTAGATTTGGTTCACGGATCAGTCCACAGGTGTTAGCACACCTCCTGGTATTTAGGAATTTGCCACGTAAGTCTTCACATGGAGAAAAACAAAGTTCTGCCACCGTAAAACTCTTAGGTTGACCACCGCTTGACTGTCTTTGACCATGGTCTTCTGTGAGTGGTTCGGTTGAACCAAGGGGACACGTTCCATGTCCACATCATTTTCAACTTACCCATGTGGCTAGATTCTCCAATAGACACCTATAACATAGACTTGAACAAAAAGGCTGTGAAAAGTTGAGCTGGCTGCGGAAAATGACAAGATTCCGTAATTGACTGAGCAAAAATCTAAATCAAATAGAAGTCACAAGACATAGTTAGGAAACCATTTTATATGCTCCTTTTAAACTAATATGCAATGATTTGATAGCTTGGAGGTTCAAGTAACTGGAAAAAAAGGCTAAAAAGGTGTATAGGGAAGGTGCAAGTTTGGGACTCAACAACTGATAAGAAGGAAAAATGAGGATGTTACTGCTTTGAAGAAGTAACTGAAGTTGCCTCATTTAGAACATCAATAGACCAAGGAGGTCCTAGAGATCCAGACCAAGTAAGAGGAGATGATGGACCTCATTCTTCAATTAAATGATCCATTGAAAGAAATGGAGAAGGAATTGGACAGTTTGATACAACTGAAACATGCGAGCCTTGAGATAGCCATTGCCACTGTTATTCCTACAGTTACGATAGAAGTACCATCAACCTTAGAAACCTTATTGGACCCCATAGCTCCAGTGACTACAACACCTCTAGCTACAACAACATCTAGATCAACAACGGGTTCAACAACAACAACAGCAGCTTGTCCAAGTGATGAGGCAAGAAAACCAGTGAAAGCCATGGAGGACATGTCCATTCAAACCACAAAGATAAATAGAGTTAAGGAATATATAAGAAGTCTAGAGGATGAGAAGAAATTGGCCCAAATGATGCACAAGAATGAAGTACAAAAGTAAAACAGGTTGATTGAGAGGATGAAGAACTTAGAAAAAGAATTAACATTGAAGGCGCCATTTGCCCCAGCCTAAGAACAACTATGGGCCAATAGTCAATGATTTTGTCATCTATACAAGTCATCTTTGAACAAAATGATTTAGTCAAAGAGGCTACTCAAGCAATTCAGAGAGTTAAGGTTGAACTTGGAGACATGCAAGAAGAAGCCACAAGAATAATCCAATTCCTTAACTCTAAAAATAAATACGAATTGCAGGAGCTGGACATAGCTAACAGAATTGGCACTATGCTAGAGGTGAAGAAGGTGCTCACCAAGAGGAACTTAATGATGAACCTTGAGGACAAATTCCAAAGCATGGAGCTGGTTATAGGCAGGTTCATGGTTAAGTTTGATGCTTTAAGGCAGAAAGGTCTACCAAATCCCTTGGTAATAAATGATAGATTAATGCCACATGAAGACTATAACAGGAAACTGAAAGAGGTGGCAAGAGATCAAGCCAATGGTTCATCCATGAAAGGGATTCCTACAAGAAAGGTTTTGTACCAAACATTTGAGAACCTATTTTACCTCTAGCATGAGGTAAAACACATTTTTGTGAACAAGCCCACCTTTGCGAAATACACAATCTAAGTAAATGAAATCTAGAGAAAAATGGTAAATATTAAATTACCAGACACAGAGACTTGGGAAAATTTAAATCACTTACTAGAAAAATGCAAGATAAAAGTAAATATAGGGAAGTAAAAGAAAAGCAACTGATCAACCTAGTCAAAGGGTATCAGATGAAAGAGTATCAATTAAAAGGGAAAAGTAAAAATAACAGTCAGCGTGATGGCAAACAAAAAAGGAGAAAAGGAAGAAAAATATCTGATAGCATAGCCTAATAACAAGGACAGCTTACAGCAGTTGAACATCTATCTCTATCTTCTTGCATGAAGATATTTCCTTTACCTAGAATAATTCCCTAAATAGTTTGTGATCTTTTGTAATAATTTTTTGTATAAATACTTCATAATTCGAAGTATAGAGGTGTGGATTGCTAGACATTTTATATAGTTGTATTGATTTGAAACCTAAGGGTTCATTGTACCAATTTTTTAAGCCAACAGACTGGAATCAGTAATAAAGAAATTACATTACAGGATTCATGCGTTGGGCCACTTTAGTGAAGTATTTTCTTTTTGTCAAATTGTTATTTACTTAAGTGTTTCAAAAACTTGCATGTTATCTAAATTGAACGAAATAACTAGAAATTTATCACAGAATTTGTTTTAAGTACACTATGTCTTGAACAATTAATTATTTTAATGTTTTGTTCTGATATCCGAAGTAGGGAATCCTTCATTTCTCCCTTGTTTCGATTGACCTCTATCATCTCTCTCATTATCCAGTTTGAGGAACCTTTTTTCTACTTGACCCTGATTGAAAACAACTTCACCATCCAGCCTAAAAGATCTGAATTTACTCAGCTACCTTGCCCTATAAACACTATCTTGAGAACTTGATCTAGTCTTGTTTTCTTAACACTTGACTCCATAGCCTAATGGTAAAGGACGTCCCTATATGCATTTAAGTTAGTGATCCCACCACCAAATCAAAATCAAAACCCAATCAAACCCTAAATATATAACCTAAAATTAATTAACTAAACAGTGTTAAATCATAAAGAGAGAGCCCTCTCTGAGCTTTAGGAAGGCTAGATCATGATCTCAAAAGTAGGTTTGTGGTTACCTCTATTATTTCTTTCATGACAACTCTAGATAAATTTTGGAGTGATAACAGATCCTTTGATGTCTTTTTATTATTGATGTCTCCCTTTTTCTTAATTTTCCTCTAATTTCCCTTATAGGTATATTTGTGTCCTTTCTCCATCCTTTTCTCCCATTTTCCTCTATTTTCTTAATTAAATTCCAATTATTTCCTCTTTCATTTTGCCGATGCCTTTGCCAATTTCCATAAACATTACTAATCACAAGTGATGGCCACTAAAGTGTTTTGCAAATATTCATATTAGAATATTTGTCCCATGATCTTGATATTATTTTAAATTTACATGGAAAATCAACCACGGGTTCTTACAACTAGGATCTAAAATATATTTGCCATCCAAAACTTAATGAAAACAAGGAATCGACTAGATCATGGCTATCTAGGAAATAGCAAGGAAAGGCTAAAACTACTATTAATCCATGTAAATTCCATGCCAGTGACAACAAAGTAACTTAAATAACCAAATGCATGTAACATGCATTCAAATATCAACAAGGAAATATGACATGCAAAGTGTTACCTACAATGTTCTCTTGTTGTAGTTGGTTTTCCAATGTTATTCTTTGTTGCCCCAATTTCCTTTTCTTTCTTTCTTTCTTTTGTTGAAGTTCTCTCTTTGTCCAAACCCAACTAAGAATCCCTCAATTTCCAAGTGAATTCTAGAATGTTTTGAGAGTAACCAAGAAGTGATCAAGAGTAATTAAGAGTGAGTAAGAGAGGCATAGACTGTTCTCCCTCCCCTTTTGTTTCCTTTTCCCTTTTATTTCCCTTCATTTTTTCTTGCATGAATATTCTTGTATCTTCATCTTCCTTTTCTCCTACTTTTATTTATTTGTCTTATTAATTCCCATTTATTTCCTTTTTTCCTTTGCCAATGCCAATGCCAATTCCCATAGGAAATAATAAACCAAAAGTGATGCATACTATAATATTTTTCCCCTAATTCACATTCGAATATTTGTCCCATGGCCTTTGTTTCATTTATTTACATGGAAAATTAACCCAAGGTTACTACAAGCCCCACTCCCTTGGCGGCCATCCTCATTGTTCTATGACATTTATGACCAACAACACATCTTATTGGAGCTTTATAAACATAGCTGAATGCAATATTGATACTGACAATTTCTAAAAACTCGATGCAGTATTTACAATGACATACATATATATACCAAAAACTCATTTACTTCAAACAGAAAATAAAGAAGGATATAATTCCCACATCTAATCAAATGTATCCCATGTAGCTTCATTGGGACCAAAGGGCATCCATTGCATTTTAACTTTTTCTATTTCTTGGTTTGACGTGTAATACAGACCAAACAATCACATGATCAACATCCTACACATATCTCTTAAGTAATGAAAAATGGAAAACATCATGGAGTTTAACTGATGGAGAAATGTATGTTTTTATGACATTATTACAATCCTCTCAAGGATCTCAAAAGGCCCTCAACACTAAGGTGCCAACTTTCCACATGACCCGATCCTCAAGAAGCTCCTCTTGGGCTTGATGAGCAAGTACACATGCTCCCCAACCTAAAACTCCTTGAATTATCTATTTTGATCCACATAAATTTTTTCCATGTCTTTTACTGATTTAAATTCCTTTTAATAAATTGTATCTCTTGCTCCATCTCTACTAACATATTCTGTCCAATCAACACCCTTTTCACTGGAACATTCTAGCTGATAGGAGTAATATAACTCTTCTCATAGATAGCCTCAAATGTACTCATCTTCAAGAATTCATGACACCCATTGTTATAAGAAAACTCTACCAATGAAGGATACTCATCCCACTTACTTTACTAATGCATGACATACATCCTCAAAATATCCTCAAGAATCATGTTCATCCTCTTTGTCTTCCCATCCGTATGTGGATGATAAATTGCACTGAAATCTAACTCTATCCCCAAGACTAGAAATAACTCCTTACAAAACTTGGATGTGAACTTAGCATTTCTGCCTAATATAATCTTCTTAATAAATCTGTGAAATACCACAATCTCTCTGATGAATACTTAAGCCACCTCACTAGCTAAATTGATAGACTTCACTGCAATGAAGCGAAAGACCTTACTTAACCTCTCAACCATAACCATGATAGAATCATGCTACCTCGATGTCCTATGAAAACCTGTAATGAAATCCATGGAAATGACCTACCATTTCCATTTTCAATTTGGAATAGATTGCAATAGACTAGCTAGATGCTTGCATCCAACTTTCACCTATTGATATTCCAAGCATCTATCAACAAACTTAGCCACCTCTTTCTTCAAATTCGTCTAATAGTATAACTTCTTGATAGTTGTAAAAGTATTATGGTATCTTGGGTTTCTTGAATATTACTTGACATGAAACTATTTAAGATAATATTCTTCAACTCACTATTATGTGGTACATAAATCATCCTCTTGAATTTTACCAAGCCATATTTTGCGAGGTGACACTCCTCATCCCTATTACCTTCACCTTGTTGTTGTAACCTATACTTCAAATTCTAGTACTTGTAATCATATTTTATTTCTTGTATGATATGCTCATGTAAAATTATCCCATATTAAGAGCTAACAACTGACATATGGTTCACTAGTAGTCTCTTACTAAAAGAATTTGCAACCCAATTCTTCTTTTCTTTAATGTACCTCATCTCAAAATCAAGCTCACTTGGAGTAGCCAACCATCTTTATTGCCTTGCATTCAAATTACGTTGGTCAAACAAGTACCTCAGTCCACTATGATCATTCATCAAAATGAGCATCACACGAATGAGATACTGTATCCTCATCTTCAAGACATGAATGATAGTTTCCAACTGAAGATCATGAGTCACATTGTTCTTATCATGTTCATTCATCTTCCTTTATTCCTAGAAAACCACATGTCCTTCATGCATCAGGACTTCGCCAAGTCCTTCCTTGCAAGCATATGTAAAAACCCCAAACTCCTTATCAGGATATGCAATCTTCAAAACTAGAGAATTGGTAAGCAACTAACTACTCAAAACTAGTTTCATGCTCGTGAGTCCATTCAAACATTTTAAAGAACTTCTTTGATATTGGTTAAAGAAGTTCCTGATGAATTTTCTGTAATAACTTGCTAGTCCCACGAATGATTTGACCTCATCCACATTATTTGGAATTAACCACTCCATGATAGCCTTAATCATTTTTGGATCCACCACTATTCCCTCCTTGGAAACAACATGTCCCAAGTAATGAATATGACACTGAAAGAAACTACATTTGTTGAGCTCGACATATAACTTATTTTATATTAAAAATATCAAGACTATTGCTAGGTATTTTGCATGATCCTCCTCATTATTTGAATATACCAGTATATCATCAACAAATACTACCACAAACTGATCTAGGTAGGGGCACAAAACATTTTTCATCAAACACATGAAGATGGTTGGAGCAATGGTAAGACCCAAAGGAACCACCATGAACTCATAGTTCCCATACATTGTATAGAATGCAGTCTTATAGATGTCATGTTCTTTAATATTCACCTAATGATATCTTGATCTCAAATCGATCTTAGAAAATAATTCTTCTCCCCTCAATTAATCAAACAAGTCATCAATCTGTAGAAGTGGATGATTTCTCTTGATAGTCACCTTGTTTGGGTGCCTATAATTAATGCATAATCTGAGAGTACTATCCTTCTTCCTTACAAATAACCTTGTTTGACTATAGGGGGAGACACTTTGCTTTATGTACAACTTATCAAGCATCTCTTTAAGCTACAACTTCAATTCTATGACCTCAAGAGTACTCATCCTATATGGTGCCTTATATTTTGGTGCTACTACTATCATTAACTCAATAACAAAATACACCTGTCTATTGGGAGGAAGATATGGAATATTTGCAGGAAACACATCATAAAACTACTACAAGATAATATACTTTCTTAGGATTTACTTCACCTTGTATTTTATAGCATCATTTACCACCTTGGTATACTTGATTCTCTGAGTCATAGCCTTGGGTAGCCGTTTCCCTTCAAACTTGGTGCAAATATTAAAAAATATTATTTTAAATTCCATATGTGACTCCGCCTACAAAAAGCACATGAAAATGCATTTTTATCTATACCCAACCCATGTATATGATTTCAAATATGAAAAAAATATAAAAACACTATTTTTCTTGCTAGGTTTACAAGTTACACAAGAAGCCTACCGATAGGAGCTTGTGGCCTAATTGTTTCCCAACTGAAAAAATTGTTTCGAGGTCATATAAATACACATAATGAGAAAGGAATAAGGGAGAGAAAGATATGATATTGATACTATATCCAACTTTTCCTTGATCAAGTCTGATTTATCCATGTGGCTTCTACACTCCCAGCTATAGGAAACCGCTCTTTCCTCATTGTGATGCCCATATCCTATATATGGCCTCCATGTGTTTGCATTTGAAAGAGGATTGTTGATGCTTGGGCTGGATATATCCCGAGAAGGGTTCAATTGGACACTGAGAAGGATTATTTTGTATTTTTCCACATTCTTTTCTTGTCATCAATAAATAATCCATGTCTTGTTCTTGATGTTAAGATATTAATCCCTTAGTTCATGTTTCAATCTAACTAATGTATGATTTCATGTTCTATACTTATATGCTTATATGATCTAACACTTATATCATGAAAATGCTTTCAATTAATGTTGTTGTAGGTGATTTTCTTGAATGAGTTGTAGGATTTAAGGCATTGGAGGAAGGAGAGGGTTTGCACCCTACAGGAATGGCCTCAAACGTAGGACCTTCGGGTAATACTTATTCTTCCTACTTCAGTAGTTTCAATATTAAGGTTGCTTGTTTGTTTGATTATTGTTGTTGTATGCCCTCTGCTCTATAGGGGTTCTCAACACAACCTAGGGTGTATTATTCCTATTACATAATTGGTGACTCTGTTAGGGAATACTTTTAGTATTTCCTAGTTTGGGTTGTTTCTTGCTTGATCTGGGCTTTCATGTTTGGTTTCCTATCTTTCTAGTATCTTTGACTTCTCTGCAACTTGGGAAAAAATTTTGATCTTCTAGATTAGACCTAAATTTTTTATTTTTCATTAGTGACTTTTCTGTACGTGGGTTTTAGTTTACATAGTCATGTATACATGCACTTTTGTCCAAAGAAACACATCTATACAGATGGTTCCTTGTGAACAGTGATGTATACATGCGGGTCTATCACTACACAGTGTGTATGCTGAGTTTTATATGAAATTTTCAAATGATAAGTCTAGTGAAGGGTTTTTCCTGATGTTTCTTGCTTCTATTTAGTCATTGATTGTCTTGGAAAGTCATGCTTCAAGCAAATTTTCAGTTTCGTGTCTCTCTTTGCAAAAAGACCTAATCAACCTAGGATTTTATTTTTGGTAAGGTGTTGGTCACTGTGTTTGGGTTCAAGGCTTCTCAGTGAAGTTCTTGGCTATTCCAAGCCTTTGGAAGAGAGAGTTGGCTTCAATTAATTTATAACCTAGCCTCTACATTACTTTTCCTTGCTTTTCTAAAAGTTGGTGTTCTTATTTTTTTCTTGGTTTTTGAGAAAGTTATTGAAAAGTATTCTTAGTCTTCTTGAATTCCTTCTTGTTTTCTAGAGTTTGCATGCTTCTGTTCAAAACATTTCATCTAACTTTGTAGCCTCTTGTCACTCTAAGTATTATCATGCTTGTGATATTTGTCGCTTGTGAAGTTTCAGGTTCTTTATGCTTGAATTTGATTTTGAAGACTAAGTAAAAATAAAATTTTCAAAAGCTCTTTGTGTCCTTACAAAGAAAAAGATAAAAACATTGTTTTGTTCCTTTATTTTTCCCTTTTGTTTTTCTTTTCATCTCTTTTTTGTTTTTAGAAAGTGTGAGCTCTTTTCATTAGGTTGAATTCTCAAGGTTTTGGGAAGAGTTTGTGAGTGAATTTGTTCTTCCTTTTGTCAAGTTTGGCCTCTTGATCATTTCGAGAAACACATTTTCTTGTTTTTAGAGTAGTCTTTTGAATCTTGCACTAAGAATTTAGTCTTCATTAGGATATTTGCACTATAAGCATTTTTAGTCTTTTGGTATATTTTGAGTGTGTGAGCATGTGTTTTGAAAAACAAAAAATATTTCTTTTCTTTCATAGTTTGTTCGTAGAACCTTTTAGAAATATATTTTCATCAAAAGAAAAAATTTGCTTGTGCATGTAAGGTTTTCTATTGATTTATTTTACATCCATAACATCATAAAGTTGCACTTCCATCCTACCCCTGACCTAAGAAAAGCCACTAAAATCAGGTGCTTAATCTAAAATGAACTAGATTTTTTTTTTCATAGTGACATCAACTAGTATAGGAAATATTAGGGACTTGGAATAGGTGTGTGGAGAGTTAACTCTGGAAGGACACTCCAAATTTAAACATAGAAGTTGATTAAAAGATTGAAATCTAGTGTTGTTAAAGTTGTCTAGGAAATCTGTTCTCTTTTGGGAGCTAAGCACGAGGGTGAGTGAAGGTAGGGAAGAGAGATACCCCCCATCCAAATTGTTGAAGCTCGACCAAAGACTATTCCATCTAGCTACCCACACAAACTAGTGACCTTTGTTTCCTTTCCTAGAGACCACATAGGTGACTGTGGGGTGAAATATCTGTGGTACCTGAGGCAAATGTTGTATCACTCTCATTAGTACTTTTGGAGGGTGTCATTGTGAAACTTGGGTTCTTGCATTGGGAAAGGCTTTTGATTGGAGGTCAGCGTAATTGTTTATGTTACCTTCATTGGTAGGTTTGGGCTGTAATTATCCCAAAATATCTTCAGAATGTACCTTACATCATTTTCTTGTATTTTGGTGTCTGGTCCTCATCACCCAGAGAGGAAATACTTGGAATTTTCTTTATTGGTTGCATCTTTAGGGACTTTATAGTGGAATGTGCTTTTCTCTTTGTATTTAGTTGGCTTTAGGTGGATTTTTCTTGTCACTTTTGGACCTTATATTCTAAGTGACTAACCAACCACTCCATTGGTCTTGAAAGGTTTTTGATATTTCTTTTGAAAGTTATGGAGTTTCCTCGTTAAGGGAAAAGGTTTGATTGTGCATCTCACTTCCTTGGAAAGCCATTGTTATGATCCCATAAAGGAAGGATCTACATATAAGTTGGGTATGAACAATATTCTTATGGAGGCTAACTAAGGGACCTTTCCAAAATGGGATCCTTATGCTTTTCCTTTCTTTGGAAACATTGGTACCCCCTTGATGGCCACTGTGAATATTACTTGGCTGAATGTTAGAGTATGAGTTTAGTTTTGATCCACTCTGAATATTTCAAATGTTCTTGAAGCTTCTTAGATGAATTCTTTATTTCAAGTGTATCAAATGGATGTTAATTGTTCATCTTCTTAAAAAGAGAAGAGATCTAAAAAGAAGAGAAATAGGAAGAAGAAGAAGAAGAAGAAGAATATTTCTATCCATGAATCATCAAAAACCCCTGCAAGTCATGTGGGAAATGAGATTTCAGTCACTACAAGTCATGTTGGTGGCATAAGTCTAGTCACTGCAAGTCATACTAGAAATGGGTCCCTACCTTTGTGATTCATATTTATGTTAACTCACCTACTTCTATGAGTACAATAGGGGGAATAAGTACTATATCTCTTAGAAAAGAGTCACTAACCTCTACGAGTCATGTTGGTGATTCTCCACAAACCACTACTAGTCATGTTCGTGGAATGGATGTTGATTAGAAACCTAGGCATAGAATATTTAAACCTAAGTTCCCTTGTAAGATATCTAAGGGAGACCATATTACACATTTGTACCCTCGTATTCTAGTGGTACAAAGGATATGGTCTGAGTCTGAAGGTCCTTCTACTCCTAACTTTGTTATGGTTTATCAGTAGTATAATCAACCATTGGTTGAAGAAGTGGCTAAGTCGGTGAAATCTCTGGCTAATTCCACTCCTCTTTTAGGGGGTGAAGTGCCTAAAAAAACATTCTTCTTGATTTCTAGTACAATTTTTTTTTCTCTAGGATGCATTACAGTCTGTTCGAGTGTACCCCCTCCAAGTTCTAGTACTGTCTCCTTTGATTGGATAATCTTGTCGAGCCTCATCTTCCTTTTGCTGCACCTTTCCAAATAAGGGTTAGAGTTAATTCCACAAATGTCTATCTTTATATGGTGGATGAAGGATCCTATGCAAGTATTATATCCTCCTTTAATTGGAAAGCTTTGGGTTCTCCAAAGTTTTTTGTAGTTGATAATGTGTTGTTAGCCTCTGATAGAACACCTAGTGAATCTATAGGTTTTCTTCCTCAATTGCCTATTACATTAGGTGGGAAGATTGCCTTAATCGATATGATGGTGGTTGATCACCCTTTAGACTTTAATATGATACTTGGGCATGATTTTGTCTATGTTATGAATGTTTTGGTGTCTTTTCTCCTTCAAGTGATGTATTTTCCTCATAACAGAAATCTTGTCACTAGCTTGCATCTAATACTCACTCCCCTAACTCAAATTTACTATAGAATACCGCTTGGTATGTTCTATGTGTTCAAGTAGACTCTACCCAGCCACAGGTGAACTATGTTGCATTGTATCCTCAATGTTCAATTGATTCTAAGAAGGATCCTTTGAACTATTACTTTTCTTCTTGAGACTTGGTCCCAATAGTTGACCAAGAGATTTCTTCCATGGGGACATGAAAACCCTTAATTCCCTCTTTTGATCCTTCTAGTTCTCATGATTCCTTGGAAGTTTATTTTCCTTCACGGGAGGAACTTTTTGAAGCCATGAGTTTTAACTACCAAAGGAGTCCTTGGCCTGAGCCCTGCAAGGGGCATGTCCAAAAGAACTATTATGTGTAAGCCACAAGGCCATGTCATTCCTTGTACCATATTGTACATATAAGGTATACATTTTTAAGTCTGGTATTCTATAACACAAGATTTTAGCTAAAGTTCATATATGGTATTTATTGACTTCTTGTCTAATGTTCCCAATTGTGTCTATAGAACTTGGAAGACTTATCCTTTGGGAATTTTTATGGTCGATCCACTTTGATAGTTATTGATTCTCGAAGCTAGCATATAGGTTAGGGTTTTCATCTGCATTGTGTATTTATCAACTTCCTTTTCCATTTTGGCCTTAGGATCAACCCCACCAATATATGATGCAGAACCTTCTCATTACTTAGAAGTGTCATAACTTGTGTGGTAGAGCCTACCTTGTCATGGGAACCCTAGATAGTACCTTGTTGTCACATGGCACCGATGCTAAACTTTTGTTCTTAGGATTCGGAGTCCTCTTTAGTCCCACTATGAATTTTTGTGATGAAGCTTCATTCTCCTTATTATTCATTGTCTTTCTGGCTTTATACCCTAGAGTCTCCCACATGTTAAGTTTTATTTTTGCATTTCATGTTGACTATTTGTACCTTTTGGCCTTAAGCCAACTTCAGTTGGACACATGTATAAGCCACTTTTTAACCATGTCATTTATGCAAAATCAACCTTGAAATCACTTAGCCTCTGTAGCTTAACACCTTATGCCCATGGAAAGAACATTCCTTTGAGTGTCATTGACTAGTTTCATCACCTTGCATTGAGCATAGGAATGTTCCCCTCCCAGGAACTACCGCATCTGTATTTGGACACTCATTCTTTTCATTGTGAGATAGGCATTATTTTTTTCTTTTTTAGGATTTCTAAATATGAAATAGATAAAAAGATAATATATTCCAAAAAAGAGAGGGAACAAGACTTTAGTTTCATATTTCATGGCAACAAGAGTCAATTTTGTCTCCCTTGAAAAAAGCACTCAAAACAAGTATTTCCTCCATCATAATGGGCTTTATTTTGACTTAGGAGAGGCATAAACTTGTTATTGAGTCAATACTCCTCTATTTGGTTATCTCTTCCAATCATATGGAGAGTTTGTTTATGCCTCCTGCATGATAAACTTATACAAAGTTATCATATCTTGTTATATAGACACAGTTGATTCATGATTTTGTTCAAGGGAAGTAAACATGAGTTGACCTTTCTGTGGTGTCTCTTGGCTCATTTTCAGTTGGTCATACACAGTTTATTAGAGTTCTGTTTAGTATCACATCATTTATTTGGTCCTTTGCTTGTGCTAGTTGAGAAGGTCTACATTGAATTCTTGATGGTGGGTCTGCTCTTATCGACTTCGACAAATTTCTCTAAGGATAGGCCTAGAGCCTCACCTTAGCCCTATTTCCATCATTGATAGGTGAAGTTGTGCTCATCCTTGATCAGTATTATGGGTCATTAATTGAGTGGTACCCCTTGTGTTCAAAGTCAGCTTACATTATCACACATTTGGATTCGTGTAGTACCTTGATTTCAATTTGACACTATTCGTGTATTCCTCGCCTCTGTGTTAGCTTTCATTATTGGTTCATTCAGACGGTTTCTATCATGCACTAGGCACATCATGTGTACACTGGAAACATCCTTCGATATGGTTACTTAATCTTTCTTCGTCTGATTCCTTCCACATTATTGGCCTATCAGTTACATTTATGTTCGATTTATGTAGAACGCTTTAATGCTTGCATTCTAGAAAATATTTTCCTATCTACTCTGACTTAGTTGTTTAAGAATTACATCTAAAGTCCTTTTTCAGTACCTTAGCATTTGCAGTCATTAGCGCCAGACTCCTTCGCTATCGATAGTGATAATAAATCAATGTCTTTTGATTGATAAATTCTCTCAAGTTTTTGACTTCAACTCATTTATTCACACTTGTTAGATTGTATTGGGGTAACTTGACTCTCATCATCATTATCAGTGAGTTATCTCATGTTTGTTAATGATATAAATGGATGGATGGTAATCGAATGATTTCTCACATGGTTGACTTCATCTCATTTATTCCCATATTCTAGAAATGTAAATGGTAGTTAGTGAAGACCTCAGGTTGCATCAATATTTCTTGGTTCACTTACCAGTTCCCTCAATTCGCTGCCAGTGACACCATCCACCTAATATGTTGCAGTTCATCACAACATCATCTTATATGTTGGTACCCGAGTTGTATGTAGTACCATTATTCCAATTTTTGATTGGGTACTTTGTGGATGAGTTATGTGATTTGAGTGATCAGATATCTACTTCAACATCATTGATCAATTCTTCAATATGTGATATTGTGACATGGCCTTGATATGCACTTTTGTGGTTGTGATCAGATGATCCACTATGTACTTGTAAGTGTCCTTTGTAATTGTATACATATTGGATCCACTCTAGACCCTATATTTAGGAGTGATTTACTATCTTTGATCGTTGGTATGCTTGGATCAAACATTAACTTTCTTTCTGATCTCTTCCACTAGTTTGGCAGGCTAGAATCTGGTGCTCCCCTCCTAATTCCTTGCATGATTCTTTCTATACACTTAACACATTTCAGCCATCATGTGCCCCTTTTACCTCACATATTTGGTGGCATATGTTATAGCATAATTTACCACCTTTGTATACTTGTTTCTCTGAGTCATTGCCTTGGGCATCCCTTTCCTTTCAGACTTGGTCCAAATATTAAAATATGTTATTTTAAATTCCATACACGACTCTGACCTGCAAAAAGTGCGTACACAAACAGGTTCAACTACACCCAACATGGGTATATGATTTAAAATATGAAAAAAATATAAAATCCCTATTTTTTGGGCGGGGTTTATGGGTTACACTAGAAGCCTACCTACATAATCCTGTGGCCTAACTGTTTCTGAACTAAAAAACCTATTTTGAGGTCATATAAATAAACCTCATGGGAAAGGCCTAAGGGGATAGAGAGATAGGATATTGATTCTATATCTAAATTTTCCCTAATCAATTCTGATTTATCCCTATGGATCCTCCACTCCCAGCTATAGAGAACCCCAAATTCCTCATTGTGATGTCCATCTCCTTTATATGGAATCCATGTGTATGCATTTGAAAGAGGATTGTTGAGGCTTGGGCTAGATAGATTCAGGAGAAGGTTTCTCTTGGAGCCGGAGAAGGATCAGGTTGTATTCTTCCACACTCCTTTGCTATCATCAATAAAGAAGCCATGTCTTGTTCCTGATGTTAAGATCATAATGCTTTAATTCATGTTTTAATGTAACTGATGTATGATTTCATGTTTTATAGTTATATTATTATATGATCTAACACTTATATCATGAACATGCTTTCAATTAATGTTGTTGTATATGATTTTCTTGAATGAGTTTTAGGTTTTAAGGCATTGGAGGAAGTAGATGGTTTGGACCCTATAGAAAATCCTCAAACATATGACCTTCAGGTACTACTTCTTCTTCCCACTTCAGTAGTTTAAGTATTAAGGCTGCTTGTTTGTTTGTTTCTTGGTTGTCTATGCCCTCTTTTCTGTTAGGGTGCTCAACCCATACCCTAGGGTGTATTATTCTTGTAAAATTGTCATTGAAAACATGAACTAAAAATTGTAAACATCCTTCCCATGGTTGTGCTTAACTTGCATAGTTTGAACCATTCTCACTAACGTAGGATTCTTATTTCCCTGCAAGACTCTCTTTTCTCTATTATCATCTAGGCACACAATGGCCTTATCATAGCAATCCACCTTTGTCCTATAAATAAATAGCTTGTATACACCTAAAAGCATGCTACTTGAACCCAAATGAAGCATATTTAGATGTGTTTACGTAGGCATGTCATTAAGCTCAAATGCACAAGGTCTCACCTAGTGTGAACTCTTTTCTTAGTCC
This sequence comes from Pinus taeda, assembly GCA_000404065.3. NCBI lineage: Eukaryota > Viridiplantae > Streptophyta > Pinopsida > Pinales > Pinaceae > Pinus > Pinus taeda. Next base: position 44,896 of record APFE031204841.1, read on the forward strand.
CTTTAGAAAAATACACCAACCAATATTTTACATGCAATTCCTTATTCAAATGGTACTAATCTATCAGGCCATGAATAATATAGCTATAATTCAATCTAGGATCAATCAAAATAGAAACAACTTGATCAAAAATCTTTCCTTCCTTTTTGAAAACAGATTCTCGATGATCTACTTACCTATTATCGAGTACTACATATATCCAAGGAATTCTCAAATGCACATCCCCAACTACATGTGCTTCCTAAGGACTAAAGATATGATGCCTTCTATCTCGATGCGGTGGAAATTCTCTCCAATGATGGTCTCCAACATAGATCCAACACCTAAAAGGTTTTCTGCCATTTCCTTTATTTTTTTTGTCCTTGAGCTATGACCCATGTGACCTCTCAAATGCATTGAATTTGTTATGAGGTGCCACATCTTCCTTAGCACCTGCATCTTCAGATCTTCCTCAATTTTTTATCCATTTCCTTTAGTATTTTCATTACCCTACCATCCACACTCAAACTTAGGCTTACACTTTGACTACTCATAATTATGCTTCATATTTCTAATGTATTTCTCCAATCACCAAGGCTCATAAAACTCAATTTTATCCTTGAATGATAATGGGAATCCTTCTAGGTTTTAAGCCTGTACAGAAATTACCTGCATACGAATTCTAAATCAGAGGAAAAATAAAAATGTGAGAGCATAACACATAAAACACATATACACAAATATTTCCCACTGGATCTCAAAACCGAGACTACCAGCTTGATTTTTCATTATGTTCCTTTCAATGTTACAATACATATTTATACATGCCGAAGCATCCAATACCATGGACCGAAAAACCATCACATCCAATACCATGGACCAAAAAACCATCGATCCAATACCATGGATCGAAAACCATCATGTCTAATAAACATATGCGAAAATCATGCACAAAACCATAGGTGGGTCCGCCCAACCTAACATAGGGTCCAAAACCAAAATTTTCTGGGGCGCTGCCCCGGACTCCATAAACTGGGGTTACGGGTACCCCTCAAATCCCCTGTTAACTATGTGGAAAGAATATAACACAACCCAACAATCTCCCACTTGTTGTTTTCTTTCCACAGCGGGCCACAGGAGAGCTTAGTCATTTTTCCAGCCCTGAAACGCCCATTCTTTCTCTACACCAAGAGAACTTCTTAGAGCTCACAGATTTTGTCAATGCATCTGCAGTACTCTTCAAAGTTTCCATCTTTACCAGCAACACCTTTTGTCTTCTATCATATCCCTCACAAAGTGATACTGAACATCAATGTGCTTTGTCTTTGAATGATAAACAGGGTTGTTTGCCAAGAAAATTGCACTTTGGCTGTCACAGTTTATCCTTATAGCTCCCTGT
>APFE031204842.1:0-40508 GCA_000404065.3 Pinus taeda
TCTATTTATACTAAAACGTTGAGCACAAGTGGGGTTTATTTGGTTGCTAGCCGACCTTGACGAATTGTCCCATAACATAAATAAATTCATATATCCATGAATACTTATCGGAATTGGATGATCTTTAGATCAATCCTACACCTCTCAATGATAGGGATCCAAGAAAAATATCAGCTTCCATTAATAAGATGACCCACATGGAGTTTGGCCCTAGTTACCAATTTTAACAACCTTATCATTCTAATTCAAAAATTGTTGGTGATGGTTTGAAATGGGTCCTAGATCTGAGCAGATTTCATTAGAGACTTCATTTCCTACATTCTCTATCGCTACATCAACATATGGGAATTGTTACATTTAATTTCAAGGAAAAACAAGTTGAAAATTATTATGTGTTTTCTAGGTTGGAGGAAATCAAGCATATGTTAAGGAATCACTGATTTTGTCTTAATGACATTGACTTTCAGTTGAGTCATGTGGAGAGTTTTCTGGCGTCAAACTCAGCCTTGGGGGATCTCAATGATCCTCCTGGAGATCCTACTGGTCCACCAATTAACAGTGCCCAAGACCTTACTATCATTTCTTCAAATCAAGATTAGAAAATGGTATCAAAGTTTTGTCCTTTTCTTGATGGGCTTGTTTCAGTGATGCTGACAATTTTCTTGCTCTCAACAAGAGGAACTTGTGGAGATATTGGTTCGTATTTGTGATCCTTTTAGTTTTTTTCGTGTTTTGGTGTTAGCAGGGACTAGCAGTACATTACTCCTAACCTTTTTGTTGCTCAAAGTTCATCACATCTTGTATGGCTCACCATCTCTATGTTTTCCGTAAGTGACGGATGGCCCTACCATATCGGCTTCATCAATCAGCAACAGTGGTTTACCTTTGGTTATGTGGGAGAAGATGTTTGTAGTCAATGCAACTTGAAAGATTTTACCTATCTTTTATCTTTGGAGTATTATTGTTGACTTTGTCGTTGCCTTTGGATATAGGCTACAAGGCTTTAGGTCAAAATCATCTTGTAGTTTTTGTTCTATAGTCGCCTCTGGTTTGCAGATGCATGGCATTTGGTTTAAATTGTTGTGTTTCTAATTGTCTCGACTCCTTGGCGTATGGAAAATGGACTATTATTGTTATGAGGATTCCAGTTCTTTTGTCGTTCGAAGGAAACCTATGTTCCTCTATATTTGAATTTTGATACAAGGACACTTTGGATATGGATGTAATCATCATGTATTCTCTTTTTTAAGTAATACAAATTACTACAGTTCAAAACAAAAACAAAAAACTTCTCTTTATTAAATCAAATCTTCATTATCATGAATCTCCACATAAATGTGTCGTACAAGTGATCTTTCAACCTTTCTCCCAATTGTTGTTTTCCATGATACTGGAGTCTAGGATAGAATCTTAAATAATTGACGCTACCAATCCAAGTATCACAACAATACTACTTTGCACAGTGGAATAATATATAGCAGTAAATCTACTAATGCACAAAATATACACAGGTTTTTACAAATTTATACAACCCAACTTTGTTATATTAACAATCTAATAATACAATAGTCTAGGGCTCCCGTACGAAGGATAATGGCCCTCATAACCACTAGTAAAAGAATACAAGATACAAGATACAAGATACAAGATACAAGATACACTGACTATCTAGCTGATGTAGTACACAATCACAGTTGCTTTATCATATCCTATACACTGCGGGTCCTTCGCTTCCATTTTGCAACACCTGCCTCTATCAATGCACCAACTCGTTTAGGCCACTGAATTCGTCTCTCCAATCTACCCTCTAGCTGGTCGTAAGTCCATCTACAACCAACACATAGGGTCTTCACACTCACTAGTTTCTCCTTCATCTTTCAAGGTCACAACACTTTGAGACTTCTCGCCCTTTACTTCTCCTCAACTACTCAGGTACTTCTTCCCAACATATTCTTCCTATGTTTCTTTAATGAAGACTAACATAGGGTAAAAGGGATGCCACCTATCACTGTCAAATTTTGTTTCTCCAACAACAAACATGGGATAGAACAACAACTACTCTTGGCTGGAAAAACCTTGAACTTCACTTCTCTGTCTCTTCTCACAGCTACCTTAGTACATCAAGGTGCTATTCTAGGTTACACTTGGTCCACTCTCATGTTGCCCTCCAACAGACCACAAGTGACCAATACCAAGTCCTCTCCTAGGGCCTCTCATCCACTAGTAGTTATTCAACACGAATACATCAACAAATAAATACCTTGTTCCACCTTCTACACCTATGCAATTGTTGTAGCATATGCTCACTGGTTAGGGCAACCAACTAGCTTTGATCACCCTTCCCCCTTGTTGCTATCAGCCCTCTTCAAGTTGTGGTTCATATTTCCCAAGTTGCAGCCTCCACTTTTTGTCATCTAGGGTTGATCTGCTCCTCAAATAGGCCTCTAGGTCCCCTATCCAAGGGTGGAGAAAACCTAAATCCATACATCTACTAATTGTCTCGGTTGCGGCTTGTTCTAGGGTAGGAGAACCACCATAAAACCATACAAAAGACTACCCAGAATTTCCTCAAGGCATGCAGCTGCCTTCCTACGATAACTTGGACCAATTAGAGACATAAAATAACCACAAACAATCCCAAAACAATTTCATCCTCCTTGATATAAGATACCTTAGGTATGTATTTCCTCTGAGAATGCACATTGGATGATATTGAAATGCCTCTCACACACCTTATATTTATATGCTAAGGTGCAGCAAAGTGGTATCATCAAACTACCCATGTGGCACACATAAACCCCATGCCAACCTAACTTGTATGCCACATTACCCTACAACCATTCATAAAATTAATATCTCAAGATGGAGACCTCTGATTGTTGGAAAAATTAACTATGTTCGGTCTTCAATAATGTACTTGAGTCATTATGTAATGTACTTGTCAAAAGAATAAAGAAAAGGATTTTTATTATTATAACAATGACTTATTAAATCATGGGTTTCATGCTTGGGTCATCATCATATTAGTCAAAGTCCCCATTGTGGAATCCTAGGATTAATATTGAGCTTATAGACTCATTGTACATTCGAAGAGACCCTTCTTGGCCTTGCGGATCATGTAAAAAAGTTTTTGTATCAAGTCAAATATGAATTATGTGTCCTCCACATCATGTCGGCCTAAGAAAGATCAAGTCGGCCTAAGGATCCCCATTTGACACACAAGAAGCTTATATATTGAAGGAGGTCGAAGTCATTTGGAGCACTCACTCTCAAGCAAGTTTGATATCTCAAGAAGAGCTGGCGAATTGCAAATTCTGTTGTCAGGAGAACGAAAGAAGTGTGAGTTTGTAGGAGTCTCTAGAGAAGAGAAAAATCAACTTTTGGTGCCTCTCTCTCTTTGTTTCATGGTCTGGGTTGGGAGATCGAAGTCTCCTAATATTTCATTGTAGTCGTAAGATGAAAGTTGTTCGAAGTTGTTGCTTAGTCGAAGTTGCTGGAAGGGGTCGAAGATCTTCGAGGATGACATGGTGGGGTAGGAAATTCTAGTCTTGGTCTAGGGTTAAGAGTCTTAGAGAATACCATTGAAAGGAAGAATTATCTTGAGTGTATTTTCCCCTCGAGAGGGTTTTTGCCTGGCATGTGCCTATATCTTGTGTCTCTCTTGTTTTGTGATATTCATATATGTATAATTTCTTGATGAAAGATAAGATAATAAAAAAGTAAAAGAATCCAACACACTCACAAGTAATTATCAAGAAAGGATAATCAAACCCTAATATAATATCCTTGATTTTCCAACATGGTATTAGAGAGAAGTCAAAGATCACTTTGTTGGCATGGATTCTCCCTCTATGGTGAACTACATAAGTTGGGGTTTCAACTATGCTGGAAGATGGATCAAGAAGATCATCTACTACCTATTCAATAAAGTCAAGAGTCATGGATTCTTGGTTGCCCTTATAGGATCCCTCACTGATGAGAATGCATGGATCATTGATAGTGGAGCATCGAGACACATGAGAGTTAAAAGTAGGCAACTACGCACACTATCAAAGGAGTCATCCTCTCATGCAGTGGAATTGGGTGACAACAAAAGCTATGTTGTTAGAGGCATGGGATCTACATCATTAATGTTGGACAATGGATCGAAGCTACATCTCAACAACATTCTCTATGTTCCAAGTTTGAAAAAGAATTTACTTTCTATTTCTTGTTTAGAAGATAAAGGGAAAAGTTTTTTTTTTTTGTTTTTTTGATTTTGTTTTTGTTTTTTTGTTTTTGTTTTTGTTTTTGTTTTTGTTTTTTTTTTTTTTTTTTTGATGGAAAAGTATTGGTTTTGGGAAAGAACTCTAGTATTGACAAAGCTAGGTTTATTGGAATTCATGAAGGAACTCTTTATCGGGTTATCACTCCATCTCCTCAAGCTCGGGTTCATATGAAAATAAGTCCCATTGAATCGTCGCATTGAAGGTATGGTCATCTTCATCATAGAGTAATCCCTACACTTAGTCAACTGGTTCATGGTATTCCTAATATAAGGTTAGACCATGAAGGTGTGTGCAAGGGATGTTCTTTGGGGAAGCATACTAGAAATCCATTCAATCATAGTGAATCTAGATCTAAATAAATATTATATCTCATCCATTACCATGTATGCGGACCCATAAGACACTTGGAGGTCATCTCTACTATGTAACATTCATTGATGACCATTCAAGAAATACATGGCTCTACCTACTCAAAACTAAAGATGAAGTATTTGATAAGTTCAAGGAGTTTAGGGTTGAGGTACAAACCCTAACCAAAAATAATATAAAGACTCTATGGTTTGACAATGGTGGGGAATACACCTCTAAAGAGCTTATTTCATATTGTAAGGATGCATGTATTAAGAGGGAGCTCATTGTTCCCTATTATCCTGAACAAAATGGATTGGCCGAAAGGAAGAATAGGTCAATCGAAGAAGGCATTTGAAATATGCTCCTTGATCAAGATCTACCAAAGTTGTTATGGGGTGAAGCTATGATGACTACCGTACACGTTCAAAATAGAAATCCTCATAAGTATTCACAGGAAAGAAGTCGAGTGTGGATCATTTCCACATATTTGGAAGTCCAGCATATGTCCATGTTCTGAAGGACATGTGAAAGAAGTTGGACTCGACGGGCATCAAGGGAATATTCGTTGGTTATAGTCTTTCCTCAAAAGCATATAGAATATACATAAAGGAGGTAAGATACAATGAAGTAAGCATGGATGCCATATTTGATGAGAATCAAGCTTATAAGAAATCAAAGGATGTTCCTATTGATTCTAATGACGAAGAAGTTCCCGTATTTGAAGAAGATAAAGTTCATGAGAACTCTACTGCAAATGATGAAGAAGAAGGACCAAGAGAGCCTATTCAATTGGTGGTTTTCCCAACCACAAGGAAGAGGCCAAATTTGTTGAAAGCTACATTAGAATATGTTGAAGGACATGAAGCTGCGAAAGTGTCCTTCAGGGAAAGTAAGAAGCCGAAAAGGTATTCTGATTATGATGCATATATCACAAAGTTGATTGAAGATGAACCATATACATTCAAGGAATTTGAGCATCAATAGGTTTGGAAGAAAGATATCCAGGAAGAATATCAATCCATCATGAAGAATGGGGTTTGGGAAATCATTCCTAGACCTAGTGACAAATCGGTTGTCACATCGAAGTGGATCTATAAGATCAAACATGTTATTGATGGAAGTATAGACAAGTACAAAGCAAGGTTTGTTGCAAGGGGTTTCTCTCAAAAGGCATTAACTTTGAAGAAACATTTTCACCTACTGCAAGGTACACTACCATTAAATCATTGGTTTCACTGGCCGCTACAATGGGGTGGAATAACCATCAAATGGATGTTAAGACTGCATTTCTAAATGATGCCAATGATGAGGAAGTGTACATCGAACAAGCTGAAGGATTTGAAGTGAGTAATAGGGATTCTCGTGTTTGCGGACTCAAGAAGGCTCTATATGGTCTGAAGCAACCACCAAGGCCATGGTATGCAAGAATGGGTGCATATCTTCTCATGATTGGGTTCATGAAGAATATTGTTGATTTGAATCTATATATCAAGGTCGTGAATAATGAGCTAGTCATTATTCTATATGTGGATGTTATATTCATCACCGATGTAGAACGAGGAATTCAATAATGCAAGAAGATATTAGCAATTGAATTTGAGATGAAGGATCTAGGACTGATGCATTACTACCTAGGTCTAGAAGTATGGTGAGACCTAGGGAGATATATTTGGGGCAAGGAAAGTACATTATCAAGTTATTGCAAAAATTAGGAATGATGGACTCCAAGTCGATGGTTACTCCTATGATCACCAACCTCAAGAATTTGAGGAGCTCCAACTCGAGTCTCGTGGATCCTACCTCATATCGTCAGTTGGTGGGTTCCCTGATGTATTTGATAAATAATAGGCCAAATATATGTTTGGCAATAAACATTCTTAGTCAGTTCTAGTTGGAGCCTTGTCATGATCACTAGATAGCTACCAAACATATATTGAGGTATATTCATGGCACTATACATCACTGCCTAAAGTATGATAGTAAGGAATTCAAGCTAATTGGCTTCACAGACTCTGATTAGGCTGGAAGTGAGATCGTTGGAAGGAGCATTACCAGAGGATGCTTTAGTCTGGGAGTTGTTATGATCTCATGGATGAGTAACAAGCATGATCTCATTGTGTTGAGTAGTGCCGAGGCTAAATATGTGGTTGCATGTGAAGTAGGAGAAGAGGTTGTTTGGTTAAGGAAGCTTCTTATAGATTTGTTCCAAAAGTCTTTGGGTCCTACTATGATTAACTATGATAATCAAAGTTGTATCAAGATGTCTAGAGATCCTGTGTTTCATTCGAGGACAAAACATATCAATAATAAGTTCCACTTTATTGGGAACTTGGTGTAGGATGGGATTGTGAAGTTAGAATATGTTCCGACAAACGAACAGGTGGGAGACATACTAACAAAGGCTCTTCCTAATAAGAAGTTCAAATATCTGAGGAACTTGTTGGGTTTGGTAGATATTGGTGATTGTATTGATGATAAAGAAATGGAAGAGATTTGTTGAGGCTTCACGAGTGAAGCATTGCCTGGGGAGACATCAGGCTGGTACTCTGTGTTGATGTCAGGAATCCTAGACTTGAAAAGGTGGTGTTTTTTATTGAGCTTGGTTTTGGATACACACATGTATGTTTAGGTTGGTGGTTAGCAAGTAAGTCTACTGGAGGGGTTGAAAGCTTGATTCCACCTTAGTCCCACTTGGATAGATTGCCCTGGTTAGGAATCTAATCCATGGCATTATGGTCCCTAAATTGTTGAGTGACTGGCTAGATAGATTGTTCTGGTCAGGAATCTAGTCCATGGCATTGCGGTGCCTAAATTTTTGAGTGACTGGTTGGATAGATTGCCTTGGTCAGGAATCTAGTCCATGGCATTGTGGTGCCTAAAGGTTCTTCATGTTTTCATATAGTTTGAGTTATTCCATTGTATTTGTACATTATGAATATCACCCTAGTTAAGAGGGAGTGTTGGAAAAAGTAACTATGTTCAGTCTTCAATAATGTACTTGAGTCATTATGTAATGTACTTGTCAAAAGAATAAAGAAAAAAATTTGTATTAATGTAACAATGACTTATTAAAGCATAGGTTTCATGCTTGGGTCATCATTATATTAGTCTAAGTCCCCATTGTGGACTTATAGGATTAATATTGTGTTTATAGAGTCATTGTACATTCAAAGAGACCCTTCATGGGCTTTCAAATCATGTAAAAAAGTTTTGTATCAAGTCAAATATGAATTATGTGTCCTCCACATCATGTTGGCTTAAATAAGATCAAGTCAGCCTAAGGACCCCCATTCGACCCACAATAATCCTATATATTGAAGGAGGTCAAAGTCATTTGGAGCACTCACTCAAGCAAGTTCAATATCTCAAGAAGAGTTGGCAAATTGCAAAGTGTGTTGCGAGGAGGAAGAAAGAAGTGTGAGTTTGGAGGAGTCTCTAGAGAAGAGGAAAATCAAACTTTTGGTGCCTCTCTCTCTCTGTTTCATGGTCTGGGTTGGGAGAACGAAGTCTCCTAGGATTTCGTTGTTGCCATAAGCTACAAGATGTTGGAAGCTGTTGCCTAGTCAAAGTTGCTGGAAGGGGTCGAAGATATTGGAGGCTAACATGGTGTGGAGGGAATGTCTGGTCTTGGTCTATGGTTAAGAGTCTCAAAGAATACTATTGAAAGGAAGAATTATCTTGACTGGGTTTTCCCCTCAAGGGGGTTTTGCCCTAGCATGTGCCTATATCTTGTGTCTCTTGTTTCTTGATCTTCATGTATGTATAATTGCTTGATGAAAGATAAGATAATAAAGTAAAAGAAGCAACACACTCACAAGTAATTATCAAGAAAGGAGAATAAAACCCTAATATAATATCCTTGATTTTCCAACACTTATTGAGTGATTTTCGCTACCTCTTTCTCCTTTAAGGGTCCTCTAAAACCTCCACATGTCAAATCACTCAACCTCCTTGTGGTTTCTCACACACGAGCTTAGGTGCAAAGCCCACATGCTTGGGTTCTAAGCCCCCAAATCACTTTCGTGGTGCTCCAACCTCCAAACCTCGAACCCTAGGGCTTGGAGTACCTCCCAAGCTATGAGATCTCACTACCATTATCATGAATCTCCATATGAAGATGAAGTTGTTGTACAAGTGACATTTCAACCCTTGTCCCATGAAAATCTTCCTCCTTATGATGAATTCCTCATGAGCGTAAAGTACCAATTGAAATGGAAGCAAAAATCATTAAGCGAATTCATGAGAAAGTGGTAAGAATGAGTTTCCAATATAAAATCTCATATCATATCAATCTTTTAAATACTGTGGACAAAAATTTTAATCAAGGAGTTTCTAGAATCATGGTTACCCATATCTAAATTGTTGTAAACCTATTAAACATCTTCAAAATGGTAAAATAAATGACTTCATCAAATTCAATGAAACAACTTGTTCTCGAACATGATAATATTCAGGAAAAAGTTAAAAAACAAGGAATGGAGACAACACATAATCAAGCCACTCTTTGATCCTCAAGCTTTCTATGTGTAAACATTAATTTGTATGTTTGTTAACTTCTTTTTTCTAATGAAAACTTTGGAAGATGCTTCCTCTACCTCATAATATTGAAATGGAGGGAACCTTGCCTATTAGAAATAACATTAGCTAGCAACTCTAAAGGGCCTCACACCTGGATGCGGGTGATTATCCAGGTAATTAATTCGACAAGACGGTCAGGCGACAGATGGGCTGGCCACATGGCCACCTGCATCCTCCCCCAAGCCCATCTAAGGCACATTCAAGGCACCTTGCAGGATCCATTAAATGCATCCCATGGTCAAGACTTCTCCACCTCTTTCATAACTATTGAGTCTGTAGAGCATTATGTTATCCCTCCCCCCTTGTTCCACTGTCTCTGCCCTCTGTAAGCCTCTGAACCATGCTCTCACACTATCACTGGCTATCGATGCTGGCTGCTAAGCTGCATTGACCTGGGTAATGGATTTCATTATTCTCAAACTAAGCTCTGCAACTTAGCTCTGGCTCAACCCTCCTTGGTCCATCCTCTGCACAATTATTCCACCACCATCCCTGCTGCCAACCTTGCCTTCAATCCTACCATGGTTCGTCATCGAATGTGAAGCAGGAGGGGAGGCACGTGTGGCGGAAGCATCTGCCCTCCTGCAACTCCCAACCCTGACTCTATTTCCTCTACTTCTTCAGCAAACAATCCCAATCCATTCGGCTCTTTCCACAGTCGATATCCAGACACCCAAAGTGGAAGGGGAAGAACTCGATTTCAAGGTTCTGAACAAAGGGACACTGCAGTTAATATAGCAAACTTCCCCCTCTCCCTGCATCCAGCACCCCATACCACTCAATTTCGTTTTCGCAACACTCTGAACCAGCCCGTCATCACCACTACTGTAACTATTACTTTTACTGAAGAAATGGACTCGTCAGCACCTCTACTTACACACAATGAAGAGCTAAACAGGTCAAATCCAAGCAATAGAGGTGTTTTCAGCCCAGGCAAACAACAACCCGACATTGATAGAGCCACCCTACATGGCATAGCACCAACTGGCAATCAGCAAGCAGTGGGGAGCAACCTTGGTGACACTTAGGCTTCTGGTAACCGACGAGGCGACACGTCTGGCTTGCATGCGGGCATGAGGAACGCTGAAACAGTCCACCCAACTCAGTGCGAGGACACATCAGCTGAAGAGGATGATTGGTACAAATATGCATGCAGGATTGAAGAAGAACCGGCCCCGGACAAACTCTAGCCCTGACACTTGGCAGCCAAGTGTCACGTCTTTTGCCAAGTGGATGCTTCTCATGCTGACTGGGATTTTACAGTTAAATTTATGTTTTATGATTAGATCTATGCAATGTCTGAGATGCCATTTTGTTTTTTGGTCAAAATTGTTAACCCATATGTGGGATTTTTTTATTTCCTGGACTGGTTTCCCCTCTGATGGGGCAATCACAACTAGACCAAATTATATTGTAATGGTTGTTGCTCAGTACTTTGGAGGCCAAGCCTCTCTGTAATTACCTTTTTTGTATCATATTAATAGATTAATCTTACTTAGAAAAAAAAAAACTCTAAAGGACCTCACCCAATTTGTACCTGTGAACCATGCTCTCCCTAATAGCAACATACCTTTAACAAAATATTCAACCAATAGAACATACCTTTGATAAAAGTTTCAATTGATTGAACATGCCCTTTAACTTATCTAAGCGCACAGTTTTGCAATAATGTTTTACATGTAGCCATGTGATATTGTATACAATGTCAATTATATATCTATGAACTATGCTCTTCTTAATAGCAACATACCTTTAACAAAAGTTTCAACCAATTGAAAATACCTTTAAACAATGCTAATAATGTACCTATGAAATATGCTCTATGTAATAGTAACATACCTTTAACAAAAGGTTGAACCAATTGAACATACCTTTAAACAATGCTAATAATGTACCTATGAATTATGCTCTATGTAATTGTAACATACCTTTAACAAAATGTTCAACTAAATGAACATACCTTTAAACAATGCTAATAATGTACCTATGAATTATGCTCTCTATAATAGTAACATATCTTTAACAAAAAATTCAACCAAATGAACATAACTTTGTTAAATGTTTCAATCAATAGTTTTGTAATATTGTTTTAGTATGTGGCCATGTGATATTTTGTACTATGCCAATTATGTCAAAAGAAATTTCAAAAAGATAACTATTATGATTAAAGCTAAGTAACTAAATAACAATTTATCTACCCCATAAAGATAACTAACACAAGTTAAGGTTTAAACTCCGAAGTTTGAGTGGGGAATCACAAGTAGTTATTGATTAGGTAAATATATTTATTACATTTGATTATGCACTCCTTATAGGATGTTGAGTGAATCAAAACACCATTTCAACGTGTGTTTCTCTCATGTTTACAGAGAACAAAATCATATTGTTGGTGTCCTTTCAAATAAAGGACACTCTTACCAATTGGGGGAGGTGTTGTCTACTACATGGGTAATAAACAGAGAACTAGTAAAAATTTCATATACATAGAGTTTTTATTACCATTTTTGAGATAAGAATGTCCACTAGTGGTATATAACAGATTATTTGTTTATATATGTCTTCAAAGACTATGTAATATACAAAGGTTTTCCTTTTGCCGGGAGTATAGATATATTTGACAGATTTGTGGAATTTTTACATTATAAATGTATATGACGGAATAAAGCTATCAAAAGAACAATATATGTAACATTTTTATAGTTTAGTACATTTACATTATAGATGTATAGGATGGATCAGATCTATCAAAATATCAAACTATGTAACAAGTCTTTGTTTCAATACAAATACAAGTGTTTTTTCTTCCCTGAAATTTAATAAAAAAAAACAAACAAAAACACTCCTCTTCAAGTTAAGGTTTATAGCCCTCTTGTATGCCCCTCCTCTCCTTATAAATAGGACATTGAGGTCATACCTTAAGTTAAGGTATATATCCCTTTTTAATAAAGGGAGGCTAAGGATCATACCATACCTCTCCTTAGTATTAATAAACTAAATCTCAATACTTAGTTGAACATCATTATAGAAAAGCCTTCCTCCATTATTAGTTCTTGTCAAGAGAAGACTCTAGAAATTGACTTACATGTTGACCACTATTGGTTTAGTATTGAAGACAAATGCAACTTATAATGTTTCAAACAAATGATTTTACCATAATTTGAAAGTCTTACTGAAGTCTTTGCACAAAATAATGTCATGTGAATAAGTGTCTCATATATTTTATGCCATATTTTATTTTCAAATATTTGTATAGTGATTTTCTATTCTTAAGCATTAAAGAAAGTAAATAACATGTTTACCATGAGTACATAATTTAAGGAAGTCTTTGCATAAAAAAATGGATAGGAAAAAGATACAAATAAACATATTTACCAAGAGCTACTTATCATTATTTATTTTCCTCAACACTCGTAAAATTGTAAGAGAAACTCTAATTGTGTAAACTTACTAGTGGTTACTACCCACCAAAAAAGTGCACGCATTCTATCTTTGAAATTTATCCTATACATACTTGTCCCAAAAAGGATTTTTAGGATTGCGTTGATGCATAAACATTTGAATGAATCAATCATCAAAAAAGGGGTCAAAGAAAGAAAGCACACATCAACAAACCAACCCACAAAGAAAATTTAAGTATATTCCACAAATCCTATTATTTCTATGATATAATCAAATGTGGTGAAATATCAAGCAATGATATAATCAAATGTGGTGAAATATCAAGCAAAAATCATAACATCTTACCTATGTAAAGACTTACTAATGGTTACTACCCACCAAAAGCAAGCAATTAATTTATCCACTTCACATCTCAATTTATTAGTACCTCCCAAAGCAAGACTATGATTCCATTTGTGCATTAACCATTATTAATTTAACTAACACTAAGACCAATGTAAGTTATAATTTCTAGTGGTTATTACCCACCAAAAATTATGCAAATCTATGTGTTTGATCAAGAAATTAATTTATCCACTTCACATCTCAATTTATTAATTCCTACTAAAGCAAGACTATATGATTCCATTTGTGTATTAACCACTATTATTTAGCTAACATTGACCAATGTAGATTATAATTTTTATGCAATTTTTCCTATAACATAATTTTTAATTTAAATAATTTATCCACTTCACATATCAATTTATTAGTTCCTCCCAAAACAAGACTATAGAATTCTATTTGTTGTATTAACCACTATTAATTTAATATAATTTCTAGTGGTTACTATCCACCAAAATTTAAGTCCATGTACATGAACAAGTAATTAATTTATCCATTTCACATCTCAATTTATTAGTTTCTCCCAAACCAAAAGTATATGATTTCATTTATATATTACCCATTGTTAATTTAGATGATTATAATTATTTATATAATTAAGTTATAATTCTTTATACAATTATAACATAACTTTTAACTTGAATAGCAAAAATTAAGCTACAACTAAACTACCTTATAGCACTTTAGTTAAAATTCAAAAGTATCTAATTTTTATTATTCTTAATTGTTAATTATTCTATTACGAAGCTTATGTGAAAATGACCCTACTCATTTTTATCAGTTCATTCCTTTTAATTTTGTTTCTTTTCTTCACATTTTTTACAATTTAAAATTAGTTGGTTTAACGGTAATGTCCCTTTAGGTTGCCTTTATATTTTTCAAAAGGAAAAAAACATTACTTCATTAAAGATTAAAAAGGAGTTTCATACATCGAAGGGTGAGAAAGATCATCGCCCACACAACTCTAAGAGGAGGCAAAATAGACAACGGATTGCAGGCAAGACCAAAAAAGAACACAGAGTTTCTCTACAACGCGAGGAAACAAAATCATTGCTGAGTACATCCAGGGGACAAAAAGAAAGCGAAGAACACTTGAGGGGTAGCAGGCAAAAAGCAACTAGATCAAAATATATGTCCAGCTAGATATCGTAGGAGCCCAATCCAGATACATAACCTTCTTGCAGTAATTCAAAAAACATGAGTAAAACCACATTTGTACAAGGCATCTGCCACCATGTTTTGTTCGCAATATACATGAATAAAGGAGATATCACACAAAGAAGGAAGGAGAGACAAAATATTGTCCATCCATCCAGTGGTGAAGGAGACAAAATGTTGTCCATCCAGTGGTGAAGGAGAGGGACCTCGAGGGAGTTTTTCCCAAAAAAATGTTGTCCATCTAGTGGTGAAGGAGAGGGACCTCGAAGGAGTTCTTCGCCGTAACCAATCAATTATAATTTTTTTGATTTCTGGCATATGTCATGACAACAACACTTGACTTGGACTCTCTACTGGGTGTATGGCGGATGGCTGGCCATAAGGTATTGGTGTGACAAAAACAACCTTTGATCTGAATGGCTATGTTATTTCTCTTTTTGTCATGTCGAAACCAGGAGTTTGGATTTGGAGCTGCAGTATCTGATCTATGGTTTCATCAAAGGTATATATAGAGAAATTTGGGTAACAGTCAAAATAGACCGGGCCATCAGACAGAGGAGCAACAATTCCACCTATTAAGGAATTAGTGTACTTATTGTGCGTTAAGTCTCGGACAGTGGCAAGCACAAAAGTATGTAATCTTTTATGAATTAGAGGATTGATTCCTACTCGAATGCATCCTAAATGCAAATAGTTTATCTTCAACCTTTTTTCCTCAACCTGTAATTCTTTTGAATTCAACAGAGATATAGTCTGGACATTATCTGAGTTTTCCTGTATCTGGCTCACAGACTCTTTTATACTAATTCTAGTTGCAGCTTTTAAATGGAAAATAGACAAATCACTATATACATTGGAGGGAGCTATGGCAGGTAGTTCCCATCGGGCAGAAGGCTAGAGTTCTTCATATTCAAGTCCAGTGGAATTCAGGACACGACTGGAACTTGAAGCAAACATATCCCTTAAAGGATTTTCTTCAGCCTTATACTCTCTCTCTTCTATTTCCCAGAAAGAAACTGATTTTCGAAAAGAATCCATTCCTTTATGAGTATTACGTTTTGAATACTGACCTTATGGACCAGACGTTATTGGCTCTGATACCAATTTTTATTAGGGGCTCCTGTCATGAGCTTGCTCTTGTTGTGTCTCTTTGTTCTTCTCTGATGGCCAACTCCTGGTGAACCAGTGGTGAACCTACTCAGAACTTTCACGCTCTCACGGTCTCAACAATGGCTTCTACGCCTAACAACGACCTTGGCGTCCCTTTGTTCTTTTGGCAAACTTCTTGCAAACTTCGGATGATAGCTCAGAAAAAACTACTACCACAACAGACTTGATAAATGCACAGAGTATTCAACTCGAACATGGTGTACTCATTTTATTTTAGAATGGAAGAGATTTCTTACAGAGAGATTTCCTTATAGAGATTGACTATCTTCGCATTTACCGGGCTTTATGTTGTTCGCATGGAACAAGCAATACCAGAGGCTACCTGGCGAAGGATAGACTCTGCCTCAGAATCAGACTTTGACACATATACAGACTGGTCGACTCTCTAAATGATTCAGCCACTTTAGGTTCTCACCAGTACCGAGCACACTGATGCGTAGGCTCCCAAATCACCTAAGGACTTGAGTTCGTCTCATGATGCAAGCAAATCAGACAGAGTGTCCGCAGATGCAGAGTAGGAGAGAAACTCGACGCAACACACAAAGACTCAAACTGACTCCAAATGCGAATGCTTTTGCAATGAGCCTTACCCTCCTTATATAGGCAGTGAGGGGGGACAAACATCACTGTAGGTCATCCGTGAACTGACCTAAAGGTGGATGGAGTCATTACTTTTGGATAGTGCTAGGGCAATGTCTGCACAAAGATTCCAGTCCAACAGATGGAATAGTTGTTTTTGGGTAATGCCAAAGCAATATCTGATCATAGATTCATGTCCGAAAAAGTAAATCTTACGGAAGATAACAAAGTGGATGCTTTTTTGTAAAATCCCATGGGAACATATAGACCATAATCTATTTACACTGTGAATGCTTTGGTACAGCAAAGCTCACGAGAAATCTGGTCACAATTAAGCCCTTGTGACTGGTACTTATTACAATATGGATGCTTTTCTCAGGAAGCCCATGAGAACCATCAAAATACTGTCAATTCGGGAAATCTACCTCTTTTGTATAACATTTCATCCCAGGCCTTTGTGTAGATCCTACAGACTATCATTGGTTTCCCTAGTATAATCTGATGCTGGACTTTGGTTAATACAAGCCACTCCATGTGTTCTCTCATATATTCTTCCAAGGAATTATTATAAGGAGATAACCTGTGGGTTGTCATTTCTCCTTCTATCATTTCTTTGACAGTGTTATAAGTGGGATGAATACATTTTATATCTTGCTAATTACATATATTACAACGAGTTTTACAATATTTTCCATGCCATATTGGGTCCATTACAGTCCTACTTACACCATAATTAGTCCACCAGTCTCTAAACCACTGGCATTGTTGATACCCTTGATAGTGGCCAATGGCGCTAAATTTTAACTTTGTGTAGTGAGTGCCTTCCTTGTCATCGACATTGAGGAAGTCCCACCATAGCTACTTGTATTCTGCAAAATTATACACTGTATCTGGGAAAATAATCTTCGGGTCATTTCTTGGCCAACGGGCAGTAGGCTGTGTTCGGTAATGTCCTGGCTCATTCCATAGATCCCTTGTCCTGTATATGCAAACATATCTTTCATGTATGCCCGTGTTGGATCCTCCATGATACCAGATGGTGGCAATATCATGAAAATTCTGCTCCAAGGCTCACTGTGCAATGTCGGCATTTCTTCGTGCATTTTCATATATCATATCATGGATCCACTTTCTACCTTTAGGGTACACTTTTCTTTCGGGTACAAAGTGTTGAATGTCAGTGTGGGGCTGTAGGTTGGCATCCAGGACCTTCGTGTTTCTTAGCTGCCAAGTGGGTTTCCAATTTCTCTTGTACTCTTCCCAGTCTTGGTTATCTTAGATGGTCCTGAGCACTTCTTGTTTCTGGTGTTGATCCCACTCAGTAATGATCATCATGACATGATCTATGTCTTCAATATATTCTTTGCTAAGAAAATCAGGGATACTGTTGTCCTTTCCTCGGATGTGTTCTACTTGAAAATCAAAGTTTGCAAAAAGAGCTTGCCATCTGGCAAACTTGGCTTCTCCGACCTTCTTGATGTCTTTTGTTAAAACTTTCTGCAAAGCAGATGCATCAGTTCTAAGTAAAAAAGGTTTGTTAATAAGATAAACTTCAAAATTACTAATGCAATTCCAAGCTACCTTTAATTCCTTTTCTATGGTAGAGTAGTTCAGCTCTGCTGGATTCTAGACTCCGGATGCAAACTGAACCACTTGTTCATCTTTTCCAACCTTTTGTTTTAAAATTCCACCCCATCCGATATTACTTGCATCTGATTCAACAATTTTATGTGCAAGGTCATCGGCAACATATAAGATAGGCAAAGATTTTACCTTGGCCTTGATATTCTGGACTGCCTTTGTATGGACATTTGTCCATTCTGGAGGATTCTTCTTCAATATTTTGTTAGTATTCTCCTGTCACTGGCGCAGTCCTGGTAGAAGTTGCTGACGTAGTTGAGGCAACCTAAGAACCTTTGCAGTTGGTTCTTGTCTGTTATGACATCTGGAAATCTGTCTGCAAACTCGAGTGCATGTTTCTGTAAAGAAATCTGCCCATTGCAGATTGTTTGTCCCAAAAATTTGATAGAAGTTTGGAAAACTTCTATCTTCTTTTTGCTAAGCACCAAACCATTGTGCTTAACCAAATTCTTAAATATATTTACATGTTTAAAATGATCATGAATGGTCTTAGAAAATATTAATACATCATCTATATACACAATCAGCCAATCAAAATATGGCTTGAAAATATTGTCCATTACGTTCTGGAACTTTGATGGAGCATTCTTTAACCCAAAAGGCATGACATTCCATTCATAATGTCCTACTAGTATACTGAAGGCAGTTTTGAATTTATCCTTCTCAGAAATGGCCACTTGCCAAAATCCTGCTTTTAGATCAAACTTGGAGAATATTTTGGCCCCCGCTATCCTCCTGATTAGATCTCCTTTATGGAGTATTTGATAGGTGTCATCAGCTAGGACTGAATTTAGAAGCTTATAGTTTATGACTAGTCTTGGGATGCCTCTAATTTGTTCAGCTCTCTTATTTACATAGAACCCATAACAGTTCCATGGGCTATTTGATTCTCTAATCAGCTTTTTGCTGAGGAGCTGTTGGATTTCTTGTTCGCAAAGATCTCTGTATTCTTTGCTCATGGGTATAGCTCTGCTCTTACAAGGCTTTCTAGCATATCCTTCCTTGTAAGGTAGCTCTACTGTGTGATGCTTCCTATGCCAAAAGGCATTAGGTTCCTTTGAGCAACAGTCTTCTTCAATCTGTTTCTTCAGGTCTTCAATTTTTCTTCTTATCTGAGGCAACCTGAGTTGTTCTTCTACTTTCAGAGTAGATTTCAGATCTTTTAAATCTGATAATTGAGCTTCAGCCTTGTCCAATTTTTTCACAGTTTGGACCATTGTCAAAATTCTGGGATTTGATATATAGGGAAGCTCAATATTCTTCCTTGTCCCCTTAGATGTGGGAACAGAGATAAAATGTCCAGCTTTTCCTCCTTTGAGTCTGAGTGACCCACAAGGCTCTACTGCTACCAGAAAAACATTTCCTAGTATGCAATCTACTGGTATATCAACTACTGCAAATTTCAGATAAGCACAGTGAGTATCAAAGCAGAGGGAGGCTTTGGGTACTTCGTATTGAAGCTTTTTATTACCCAAACCGACCACCTTTATTTTTGCAGCGACCCAATACTTTGCTGGAATATTTTTCATGTTGAGGATATTGATGTCTCCTCCGGAATCTAAGAGTGCAACCATTTCAAACATTTGCCCTTTTATGCAGACATTTACTTTGACATGGTGTTGCTGATAGGAAATAGTTAATAATCTCATATCTCTGAATCCAAAATTTGGATCCTTCATTCCTTCAGCAACCTGGATTTCTTGGTTACTGTCATATTGAGCAGTATCGCATGGCTAATCATTGTCTTCTTCTTTTGCTACCTTTCTCCCTTTTTGGAGCTCTGCAATTTGAGCTCTCATTGTGGAAATTTCTGCCTTGAGATTATGCATCTCACGGCTTACTTCACCTAAAGTGAGTGATCTTAATCTACCAGGTTTTTGTTGATGCATTTGAAATGACTTTGTATTTCGTTCATAAGAGGCATCAATGAATAGGGACTTCTTACCTGATTCTTTTGAAGCTTTGAATTTGAGCTGATCTGTAAATGCTTCAATCAAGCGATTTTTCATGTCTCTTTCCTCCATGGCTCTTAAATGAGATAGAATTTTCAGCTCATCTTCTTCTGTCGATGCCATGAGGACCTTTTCTTTTTTAGGCTTGGGCCTTTCTTCTTCTTCACTTGATTCGCTGAAATATTCAGAGTCAGAATCGTATTGAGCATGACAAGCGCATTCTTCAGGATTAGAACATAAACAATCTGAAGAACTAGAATCTGAATATTGTTCCATGTGAGCATGTAATTCTTCTGTAGAAGAAGAACTTAAAGAATCATAAGATGATTCTTCTATTTGATGTTGCTGAGCAATTTCCCTGATGGTAACATTCGAGCAGCGTTCTGTTTTGTGTGCATGAGAACCACATTTCATGTAGAGCATTGGTTCTCTTCTTTCTTGCTTAACTTGTTTGGCTTTCTAAGCAAAGGCTTCAGATTTCTTACCTTTATTTAACTTTGATTCTTCGCCTTGTGGACATATGGAGGATGCATGTCCATTCTGCCCACATAACCAACAAGTGATTTTATTCCACTTTTCCTATTTTGTGGAATGTAGATGAACATCAGAGGGATTATAATAGTGTGTTATGGGAACATACTTATAATATCCTCTCTTTGTTCTGGAGGCTTGGCCTCGCACTGGTTTGGAGTATCTTTTCTTATCCTTTGGATAGTTTCTCCTATTTTTGTAGAAAGTTTCTTTGAACTCTCTCTTTTCTCTTTTCTTATCTTTTCTTCTTTTGACCGAAGGATCATCTGCTGTAAGTCCATACTTGCTGCAAATGGACTTTTTGTCTGGTAATCTGGAAATCTTTCCAGAGATTTATTTACTTTTGAGCTTGTACAAAGACTTACCCGTGTCTTTGTAATGTAAGCATATATCTCACCGCATGTGTATGACTCAAAAGGTAATTGGAAGACTTCTTGCATTCTAATATAATCAACAAATCTAGATGGCAAGGCTGCAAGATATACCTGTTTCCATAACAGGTTCTTAGAATCTTTAACTTCATAGATTCTTTGCATCCAGTCTCTATGGAAGTCTTCATATTGGGACATCTTGTGGCACTTTAAGTTCATGAGGATGACCTCATTTTTATCGGCAATTTCTGTTTCACTTCCACACCAATGTTCTAGAATCATTGATGTTAGTGCGTCGATCATGTTGCTGGTGACAGTGCCATCAGAGTTGTGTATAGCATCTCCTTTCTCATCTTTGAGAACTTCTGCTTCCATTATTTCAATGAGTTTAGGAGAAGATTCTATCTTCCACCACCTAAGGAGTGTCCCTGTAAAACACTAAATAATGGTTCTACAAGCATCAATTTCACTTTTTCCTCTAAGACACATGAGTTTATATTCTGTATACATCATATCTATCTATCGAATTTGACCAACACTCATATTGTCTATGTTCCACTCTCTGTGGGAATCTGGGAAAAAAGTGTATGCTTCAGGAAGCTTTCCTTTTCCTTCAATGTCAGGTGTAGGATACTTGGTGAACCTATGCTCAAGAGGTTCATATATGGGGAAGATTTGTGTGTCCTGACTTCTTTGTTCCTTTCCTTTTTCTTCTTCTTCATCCTTAAACAAAGATGCAATGGTTATTTTTGGTGTAGACTCCGATTCCGAAGAGGAGGCTACTTCTTTGGGAAACAAAGCTGGAAACCTGTCGACATTTTTAACAGGATCCTGAATCTTTATACTTCTTTTTACCAGAAAGGAGTTTGGAACTGGTTTTTCAATTTTTGACAGATTCATCTTTTCAACTTTATCTGTTAAACCAATTATGAGATTTTTAGTTGTATCAATATGATCAACTAATTTTTCTTCTACTCCTATTTTAGATAAAGATTCTCTAGCATAAGAACAAATCAAACTAGAATCAAACTGTACGTTGTTCAAACATTTATTTACATCATTTATTGATACTTGCATAGTATCAATTTGTTCCTTAACTTCGACAGATTTTACGGCATTGATTTCTAATCCTTTTAATGCAGTATTTGTCCAATTGAGCTTTTCACTGGCTTTCTGTATTCTTCTATCAATGCCTAAAGCATTTTCATCCTTCTATACCAGTGGTATGGATTTGGCTGCATTTTGATTTTCTCCAATCACAATTCCTTTGAAAGGAGGGAATGTGGATGGAGTTTCAACTTTTGTTCCATCCAGTGCAATCCAAGCATGCTTATTGGCTGAGGTGCTTATGGATCCAGTAAAAACATTTAATGGACATATATTATCTTTCCAAGAGTAGAAAGATATCCATGTGTTATTTACTTCCATATAATATTTCCAAGCCTTAGCTAATTCTCTCTTTTCATGGGGAGCATAATTTTGATTAAATTCATCTGCCCGGGGATTAGTGTACAAATCCCAATTTAACATTACCTTCATCCATGCTGCACTAATCTCTGATTTGAGGCATCCAGCCATGAGAGAATAAAATTTATGTATCTCCATTACTGCAGGCGTTTTACAGTCAGCAGGAACTGGGAGGAATCTGCAGTCTGGTATCAGGCAATTTTCCTGTTCAAGGCATCATAGGCCATACCTGGGTTTGGCTGGTCTCATTAGACACGTCATCTCGGTTAGCCTTGGGTCTTCTCCTTCTAATGTTACAATTTCATGCATCATTAATACATGGTCAGAATCCTGCTCATGTGGGAAAGGTATATCTGAGCATTTAGGATTCGGGCATGGACTAACAGAGGTCGAAGGAGGAGAAGTACCAGATCTGGGGTTATGATAAGCATGTATTACAGATTCGGCAAGTGTAAGAAAATTTATATTTTCTTGACATTCAGGACACTTGACTTCTAATGAATGATAATTTACAAGCTGTGCTAACTCATACAAGGAATTATGTTTACAAAAAGATGAACTGGAAGAAGCTGTATCTACAATGGAGGGGTCTCTGTAATATTTGGATGATTTACAGACAGCTTCAATTCTTCGGCGGTCAATTGTAGATCTTCAGGGAAAAGAGATGACAGCAGAAGTCAAATTCTCAGTAATATCAGTAGAAGTGATATTCTTAGGCAGAAGAGGCTTAGGATTATTCACCACCCAATGTTCTGGAAATGTCAAGTCTTCCCATTTGATTGTTAGATGCTCAATTTTTTTATTTTTGGCATCTGTCATGACAACGACACTTGACTTTGACTTTCTACTGGGTGTATGGCGGATGCCTGGCCACAAAGTAGTGGTGTGACGGAAACAACCTTTGATCTGAATGGCTATGTTATTTGTCTTTTTGTTCATGTCCAAACCAACAGTTTGGATTTGGAGCTGCAGTATCTGATCTATGGTTTCATCAAAGGTATATATAGAGAAAGTCGGGTAACAGTCAAAATAGACTGGGCCATCAGACAGAGGAGCAACAATCCCACCTATTATAGAATCAGTGTACTTATTGTGTGTTAAGTCTCAAACAGTGGTAAGCACAAAAGTATGTAATATTTTATGAATTAGAGGATTGATTACTACTCGAATGCATCCTAAATACAAATAGTTTGTCTTCAACCTTTTTGCCTCAGCCTGTAATTCTTTTGAATTCAACAGAGATATAGTCTGGACATTATCTGAGTTTTCCTATATCTGGCTCACTGACTCTTTTATACTAATTCTAGTTGCAACTTTCAAATGGAAAACAGACAAATCAATATATACATCGGAGGGAGCTATCGCAGGTAGTTCCCATCGGGCAGAAGGCTAGAGTTCTTCATATTCAAGTTCAGCAGAATTCAGGACACCACTGGAACTTGAAGCAAACATATCCCTTAAAGGATTTTCTTCAGCCTTAAACTCTCTCTCTTTTATTTCCCAGAAAGAAACTGATTTTCAAAAAGAATCCATTCCTTTATGAGTATTAAGTTTTGAATACCGACCTTATGAACCAGACGTTACTGGCTCTGATACCAATTTTTAGCAGGGGCTCCTGTCATGAGCTTGCTCTTGATGTGTCTCTTCATTCTTCTTTGATGGCCAACTCCTGGTGAACCAGTGGCGAACCTACTCAGAACTTTCACGCTCTCACGGTCTCAACAATGGCTTCTACACCTAACAACGACCTTGGCGTCCCTTCGTTCTTTTGGCAAACTTCCTACGAACTTTAGATGATAGCTCAGAAAAAACTATTACCACAACAGACTTGATAAATGCACAGAGTATTCAACTCGAACATGGTGTACTCATTTTATTTCAGAATGGAAGAGATTGCTTACAGAGAGAGATTCTTTACAGAGAGATTTCCTTACAGAGATTGACTATCTTTGCATTTACCGAGCTTTATGCTATTCGCATGGAACAAACAATACCGAAGGCTACCTGGTGAAGGATAAACGCTGCCTCAGAATCAGACTTTGACACATGTATAAATTGGTCGACTCTCTAAATGATTCAACCATTTTAGGTTCTCACCAGTGCCGAGCACACTTATGCGCAGGCTCCCAAATCACCTAAGGACTTGAGTTCGTCTCGTGATGCAAGCAGATTAGACAGAGTGTCCGCAGATGCAGAGCAGGAGAGAAACTTGACGCAACACACAAAGACTCAAACTGACTCCAAATGCGAATGTCTTTACAATGAGCCTTACCCTCCTTATATAGGTAGTGAGGGGGTACAAACATCATTGTAGGTCATCCGTGAACTAACCTAAAGGTGGATGGAGTCATTACTTTCAGATAGTGCTAGGGCAACATCCGCACAAAGATTCCAGTCCGACGGATGGAATAGTTGTTTTTGGGTAATGCCAAAGCAATATCTGATCATAGATTCTTGTCAGGAAAAGTAAATCTTACAGAAGATAACAAAGTGGATGCTTTTTTGTAAAAGCCCATGGGAACATATAGACCATAATCTATTTACACTGTGAATGCTTTGGTACAGCAAAGCTCACGAGAAATTTGGTCACAATTAAGCCCTTGTGACTGGTACTTATTACAATATGGATGCGTTTCTCGGGAAGCCCATCAGAACCATCAAAATACTGTCAATTCGGGAAATCTACCTCTTTTGTATAACATTTCGTCCCAGGCCTTTGTGTAGATCCTACAGACTATCATTGGTTTCTCTAGTACAATCTAATGCTGGACTTTGGTTAATACAAGCCACTCCATGTGTTCTCTCATATATTCTTCCAAGGAATTATTATAAGGAGATGACCTGTGGGTTGTCCATTCTCCTTCTGTCATTTATTTGATAGTGTTATAAGTGGGATGAATACATTCTATATCTTGCTGATTACATATATTACAATGAGTTTTACAATATTTTTCATGCCATATTGGGTCCATTCCTGTCCTACTTACACCATAATCAGTCCACCAGTCTCTAAACCACTGACATTGTTGATACCCTTGATAATGGCCAATGGCGCTAAATTTTAACTTTGTGTAGTGAGTGCCTTCCTTGTCATGGACATTGAGGAAGTCCCACCATAGTTGCTTGTATTCTATAAAATTATACACTGTATCTGGGAAAATAATCTTCGGGTCATTTCTTGGCAAACGGGCAGCAGGCTGTGTTTGGTAATGTCCTGGCTCATTCCATAGATCCCTTGCCCTGTATATGTCAGGAAATTTAAGCAAGTCGAGCGTGCACTCTTTCATCCTAAAAGTACTCAACCTGGAAAAGTAGTTATCCGTGTAGAGAACAAGGCACAAGAAAGCGTGCACTCTTTTTTTCCAATAAAGAAAATTAGCACACTACTCTTCATTTTAATTATAAAAGTTAGTTGTTGCATCGTTATTGAATATTGATTAGAGATAATAAATATTTTAATTATAATTTCGATATAGAATGAGTTCAGGCAGAGATAAAAATACATATTGAATGGAAACATAATTTACCGTTGCCCATATAATTATTGGATGATAAATCAATACCTCAAACACTTAAATTCTTGAATTCCAGCAATTCTATATGGATTTAATAGGTACTGTCTGATGTAAAGTTAGAATTCATTTGATTGAGATGTAAGGCAGTGAAAAGAGCTAAAAAGGGAACATTACATTTGAATGAGCGTTACCTTACCTATGAACAGGTATCTCACCATTAAGGCCAAGGGAAACTAGTTGGGAGTAAGGGGAGTCCATTCTCTATATGTCAATCAAACGATAATATGAAAAAATAGAATTCATTTGATTGAGATATAAGGTGGTAAAAAAGAGCTAAAAAGGGAACATTACAGTTGAATGAGTGTTATCTTACCTAGGAACAAATAGCTCACCATTCAGGCCAAGGGAATCTGGTTGGGAGTCAAGGAAGTCCATTCTCTATATGTCAATCAAATGATAATATGAACAGCTCCATTGAGTCCAAGGGAATTTGGTGTGGAGTCAGGGGAGTCCATTCTCTATATGTCATTCAAATGATAATAAGGGAGTAAAAGAAGAGCTATAAAAAGTCACAATACAGGTGCTTTACGGGTATTCTCATCTCGGCATCAATTAGGGGGAAAGACTGTTCGATCAACATTCTGAATTTTTACGCTCCTTACAAAAACAGATTGCCATTCTGGGAGAAATTATTTGCATCAGAAATTTTTGATATCGAATCTTTGATTATTGCAGGAGATCTAAATGTCACTTTAAACTCTAATGAAACATGGAGCAACAGCATGAAAAAGGATCCTCTTGCAGTTCACATCATATATGAGCTACTAAACAGAAATCTTGTTGATATAAACCCTCCCAAAATGCTTCCAACATGGGACAATGGAAGGAACAAAGAGCCCTATATAGCCAAAAGACTTGATAGATTTATCCTTCATGTTAGCATAATCGATACACTGGGCATGCCTTTCTCAACAATTGGGAATGTGTTCATATCAGATCATAGACCGATACTTCTAAGTTGGAGAGAAAAGGGTTTCAAAAAAGGGTATTCATTCAAATTTAACAGGTCATGTTTGGAAGAACCAGAGTTTAATGATGTCATAATAACTTGGAGGGAGATATCATCAACAGATAATATGCCCCCTTTTTTGACCTTTAGGGACAAACTTGCTTCCATTAGAAAGGTTGTTAAGGAATGGCAATTTAAGAAAAGGCAACTGAACAAAACGTCCCTCCGGGAAAGACAAATGGAAATGGACAACATCTCTGGAGTCTTGGTTGCTCATCTACCCACTTTCAATATGAGATGTGGTATAAAGGAGCTTCAAAAGAAAAAACTAAAAATTCTGGAGCAGGAGGAAGCATTTTGGAGATTAAAGAGTAGGGCTATCTGGCTTAAGGAAGGGAACAAAAACACAAAATTTTTCCACAGGTTTGCGAGCTCCAGATGCGAAAAAAAATCTATATGGAAAATAAGTGACGGAAAAGGGGGTTTCCTATACTCTCAACAAGACATCTCAAATGAGGCTGTGAGATATTTTGAAAATCAGTACAAGAGAGTTGGGGATTGCAGGATTCAGGACATTCTATGGGGCATTGATTTATTCCCACAAATGTTTGATGATGAACTAAATGAACACCTTTACTAGCCAATAACTGAGGAAAAGCTATTAGAAACAATGAAATCTTTCAAGAGGAATAAGTGTCCTAGCCTAGATGGTTGGACGATCGAATTCTTCATCCACTTTTTTGATCTTATAAAATATGATTTGCTAAGGATGGTAGAAGCTTCCAGAATATCAAGTAGCATACATCAGATAACTTCCTCCACTCATATAACTCTCATCCCAAAGAAAGCGGAAGCAGAATCCTTTCAAGATTTCAAGCCGATATCCCTCTGTAACATTTCTTTCAAAATTATTGCGGAAAGAATCAAAGAAACTTTATCAACATTCTTAACAAAGGATTAGCATGGTTTTTTAAAGGGAAGAAATATACTGGACGCAGTTGAAAACACACAAGAAAGCCTATTTGCCATGCATACTAAAAAATGTGAAGCTGTCATTTTCAAAATTGACCTCTAAAAGGCATATGATTGCCTAGATTGGGGTTTCATTAGATGCTTACTCACAAAAATTGGATTGAGAGCCAATATGATAAACTGGATCATGGCATGTGTCGAGAAGGTGAACTATGCTATCATTATAAATGGGATTCCATCCTCTTACTTTCTAGCTATCAGAGGACTACGCCAAGGCTGCACCTCTTTTGTTTATCTTGGCAATGAATTCTCTAAGCCTCCACATCAATAAGGCAGTCAGTGAAAACAGGTGTTTCCCACTAAAGATCTGCAGGAACAATTACATCTCGCATAACTTATTTGTAGATGATATTCTTATTTTTGGAATGCTATGCAGAATTGCCTGGTTATGCTTATATGACATCCTAAAAAAATTTCAAAAGGCCACAGGACTGTAAATAAATGAATCAAAGTTAGTGATTTTCCATAATGATGTCAACTTGGAAATAGTAGAATGGTTATCTTCGTTGTTTGCGATAGAGGTGCAGTCCATTAAGCATGGAATAAAATACTTAGGTTTCCAGTTAAAAGCAAAGGGATATTCTAAAATGGACTGGCAATGGATACTAGATAGGTACTATAAAAAGATATCAGTATGGGAATACAAATGCCTATCAATGGCAGGAAGAGTTGTTTTGGCCCATATTTTGGCCCAATCAGTTCTAACACAACTTGCAGTATACTGTGTTCATTTATTTTTTCTTCCTGCAAGTATCATTTGGAAGATGAATAAGTTAACTGCGAACTTTATATGGGACGACCAATCAGAAAAAATAAAATTTCACCTATCTAAATTATCTGATATCTCTTTGCTGAAGAACTTTGGTGGATGGGGCCTTCTGGATTTGCGGACCTTCAGAAAGGCACTCTTATGCAAATCATTGTGGAGAGGGATTTATGGAGAAGGTCCCTAGAGCAACACAATAAAAAAGAAATATATGGGCAGTAAAGATATCTCATACTGGTACAGGATGGGAAGGATTGGTTCCACATATGGGTCGACAATATGGTTGAGTTTTCACAAGGTAAAAGAGTATTTCCTAAGGAATTTAGCATGGAGCTTCTAGTCTGGTAGCAAGATCCTCATTGGAATAGATCATTTCTTGAGCGGACAGGAGGAAATCAATTTGCCTGAGGAACTCCTAAATTTTTTCCATAGGAAAGGTTTTTTCTATTGGGACAAACTGATTTCAAAATGGCAGGGCCCTTTCCCTCTATGCAAAGAGGCTGACAATATGGAGATGTCAGATATCTTTGGCCGGTAAGGCCGGCAATGGAAGAACATCAGAGGCTGCCTGAGAAACTGTGGCATATACCGCTCTTCGGAAACTGATATTCTTGTCTGGAAGGATTCAAAAGGTATTAACCTAATTCGTGTAAAGGACATTTACCAAAATATGACTGGCTTAAAGTTTGCTCTTCACAGTCCTATATTCCCTACAAATTTGGATGTCCTTCCAAAATGATTTTCTATTCATGGTTGGCCTTTCACAACAAAAATTTATCATGGGAAAATTTGAAAAAGAGGAAATGGCACGGACGAAGTATCTGTTTAATATGCAAATCTACTGATGAAAGTAACTACCACATGTTTTTCAATTGCCAGAAAACTCGGCAATTATGGCAAACTCTGGAAAATCTTTATGGAGTCCCTCATATTTCTCATGCATCTACAAAAGAAGCGTTTCTTTGGTGGAGCGGGCAGAAGGAATCCTAGAGGCCGATAGTTATTATCACTCTCTAGTGCATATGGAGATGGAGAAACAATGTTATCTTCAACGATAGGAAAGAGCATTTCATGGAAATTTTACCTAATATCGTATCTCTCTATGACTCTTTACCGAAAAAACTCGCAAGCAAAAAAAGTATGATCTTAAAGAGCATGCACAGGCTCACACAATGTTCCCAAGAGCGTATATGGATCCTGTGGTTGTGGAGTACAGATCATCTTGAATGAAAATGTACAATATCTCATTTATTGGAATGGGGGAAAGGGCTCTAATAGCAAAGCTAAGGCGATGGCTCTTGCAAGCCTTTTAAATTTTTGCCTTTTCCTTAACATTCAGGCAGTCACAATTTTCAGAGATTCCAAAGTCATGGTTGATTATGTTTCAAGAAAAAACCATATCCACAAGCCTCACCTTGTAGGCTGGATGGAGAATCAGGTTCTTTTGGAGAAGGATGGAAGGATGCTCCATTCACCATATTTACAGATCACAGAACCAGCAAGCAGACATCTTGTCAAAGGAGGGTCTTCTATCGGAATCGGGTATTTGGAACATGAAGGTAAAGTCTGATGGGGAAATTTTCTCTATCCAGGAATTTTCCTTCCTAGGTACTTAATGGAGGGTCTTCTATCGAAATCGAGTATTTGGAACATGAAGGTAAAGTCTGATGGGGAAATTTTCTCTATCCAGGAATTTTCCTTCCTAGGTACTTAACTTCAAAATCTTACTGGAACTCAAGGATGGAACTCAAGGATGCACTATCTTTTTGTTTTCTTTTTGTCTCCTTCCCTACTGAAAATTTTGTTTATGTATGGTCGAAGTATAAATTGAAATTTCTAGCTTCCCCTTTGAGAATCTAATTCTCCTATTTCCTCTCTATGAGCAATGCAAAACTTTCTATTTTGCATCTTTCTGACAGTTAGACAGTTAGACTGTCTATTTTTTTTTGGAAATCTTATCCTTTTGCTGGGATTATGCTTCCCATCTCATCTAGATACTTCTGGCACAGATCTACAAATAGGCCATATGAAGAACTACATGAACTACTACATGTCAATGTACTGATCTATTTTTTTTGGAAATCTTATCCTTTTGCTGGGATTATGCTTCCCAACTCTCTCATCTAGATACTTCTGGCACAGATCTACAAATAGGCCATATGAAGAACTACATGAACTACTACATGTCAATGTACTGATTTGTTCATTATATATCTTATATAATACAATTATGCTTTTTTCGCTTGAAAAGCTTTTTTTCTTTGGAAATCTTATTCTACAAATAGGCCATATGAAGAACTACATGTCAATGTAGTGATTATATAATACAATATAATACAATTATGCTTCTTTCGCTCTGAAAAGCTTAAAAAAAAAAAATATTTTTAATAATAATAAATAAATAAAATAAAATAAAATAATGATATTTAAGGTTTAAATCTATGAGGTGTTAAGTAAATTATGATTTTTAAGGTTTAAATCTATGAAGTTATTCAAGATTCGAATCCTTCAATTGGTTTGTATTTGTAACAAGACACTTAGTTTGTAACAAGACACTTAGAGGTATAGTAGTGGTATGTGTGACAGATATGGGAGTACGGAAACACCTAGAAGTTAGAAATTATGATAGTAAACACCTAGAAATTAGAAATTATGATATTCAAAGTTCAAATCCGATTCAAATCCTTCAATTGATTTGCATTTGTAACAAGACACTTAGAGGTATAGTAGTGATATGTGTGACAGATAGGGGAGTACATAAACACCTAGAAGTTAGAAATTATGATAGTAAACACCTAGAAATTAGAAATTATGATATTCAAAGTTCAAAGCCTATATTTACAACAAAGACATATATAAACACCTAAAGGTATAATAGTAGTAGAGAAAATAAGTGTAACCGAAAAAGATGTATGTAAATAACCAGAGATGTAGTTTATATAAAAGCAGACTTATGGAGAATTTCTCTGATAATTAGAAACAAAAAAATCAATGAGAAGTATGAGCATTTGTATTACAAGATATATCTTCAAATAGCTTCTTAGTATAGGAATAAATTGATTTCCAAAAAAAATCTATGTAAACACATTCAACACTTTTGCCAAGTACATTACTATCGTGCTATCGGTTCACATCCAGTAAGAAAACAGAATGTGGTTTTTTACATCACAGTAATGGATGTTCGCACTCCAAATAAAATTTACTCTACCAGTGGCTATACTGCATTCCTTTTGATGCAGGAGCATCTGGTCGACAGGGAGAAGACCGAGAGGGGGCGAACAAAATTTCAGAAGAAGATTGCGAGTGAGACACAGTTATCTGAACGGACAGCAAGTCTGTCAAACTTTTATGTTTTTGTTTTATTTTCTTTCATGGTAAACTACACTATCAACTTTCTGTTATTTTTAAATCTCTGTTCGTTAAATTCAAATATTGTAATAGATTCTAGTTAAAGATGATGATAGTAGGATAGGGTCAGTAGGTGCTTGACAACGAAACCCTATGATAAAAAGGAAAGCAACATAAACTAATTAGAAGCCAAGAAAAGCATGACTATGTTAACTGTAAACCAAACTGTAATTGCATAACTGCCAGCAGTTAACTAACTGCCTAAACAAAAGCTTTGTATAAAGAGACAAATGAGATAACCCAGGGGGGTTCACGACAACAACAACAAAAAAACGGAGCATTTACACGAGAGTAATAGAAGATTGGCACCACAAGATTGCAACAAGTAAACTATGAATGTGCAAAAAGGAAAACGAGCTTACCTGATAGCGAAGCTGGAGTAACAAGATGGTAGAACCCAGAAAACAGAGACCCCTGTCCACAGAGTGGCTGCAAGTCATTAGCCACGGTGCAAACGGAGGAGAAGAGAATAAAGCAGAGAACGACGGCATACCTGGTCCAGAGAGTGAGCGCCGGAGAAGAAGGAAGCTGGAGTTTCCATTGAGCTGTGCTACCAACGAAATGGGCGAACGGAGCCACATTTTACCATAGCCATCAATCACAAATTTGTCAGGAGAACCAGACCAACAGTAACCATAAAACAAAACGGAGACAGTTCTACGGGCACGAAAACGAAAAGACCGCACAGTGTAACCTCACCAGCTTAGCAATAGAACCAGAAGTCGAATAGACCCACACAGTGGTGACAAGGCGTAGTTGAACGACTTCATAGCATCACAGAACTGGCGGAGAACCAAAGAGGTTCCATTACAGACCAAAGCAACTCAGAGATAGAGCCAAAAAACCGCCCAGAGACCTTTGCTACCAAACACCGAAAGCAAGAATGAGCAAAGAGGCGCGAACCGGGTGACCAAAAGGCGAAGTAGGGTTTGATAAGATCGAGGAGGACAGGTGTCCAGAGGAGAACCAACATAAGGTACAGCAAGTTGATTGATTAAATAATCCAAAATCACTTTACAGTTACCATAACATACGAACCAGTCCAATAGCATAAGACCACCTAAGCGGAGGCAAGTGGTGACCACGTGGGCTGGCCCCATCAATTGGTATCAGAGCAGTTTTTTTTATATATATATATAGAGGAAGATGGCAGAAGGGCAAGCGCCAAGACGAGGACGTGGAAGAGGTGCACATAGAGGAGCAGATGAAGGATTGAGGGAACAGATTAGAGTTCTTACAGCTCGCTTGGAAGCAGTGGAAGCGGGTAAACGAAGAGACCCGGAACTGGGAGATGACAGTGAGGAAGAAGCGGTAGCTGCTACAGACGGGTCTGATGAAGAAGCTCCAGAATTGAGACTGCTGCATTCAATTTTATTGGCCAACAGCAAACCCAAGACAGAGATTTCAAATTACGATGGCAGTCTATTTGCTGATATCCTATTAGATTGGATAAGCGAACTAGATAAATATTTCAAAAATGAGGAAGTTAAGGAGGATAAGAGAGTCAAGTTCGCTGCTACTAAGTTGAAGGGACATGCCCTCTTGTGGTGGGATAATGTCCAAGCAGACAGAAAAAGACTGAACAAATTACCCATACGAAAATGGTCAAGGATGGTAGCAAAATTGAAGGGTAGATTTCTGCCGAAAGATTACCAGGTTGAACTATGTCAGCGAGTACAGAATTTGAGACAGAGGGGTATGACTGTCAAAGAGTATACAGAAGAGTTCTACCGGGTAAATCTACATGCTGGTTATACAGATGAAACTCCAGAAAAAACAGCGAGGTATGTCAATGGCTTGAGGATGGAAATCCTGGATGAAATTAGCATTCTTTCTCCCCGAAATATTGAAGAAGCCTTTCAGAGTGCTGTAAAGGCTGAGGAAAAATTTAATAGAAAACAGAACAATAGAAGAGGGAGAGGAAATGGCAGAGGACGGTGACAGTCCTACGGAAGAGGAAAGAGTGCTGCGAACAGCGAAGAAGGCAGCATCTCAAAAACTTCAGGGACAGCAGACAAAGGAGACAGCACCAGAGGAGGTCGGTCATATCAGCGAGGACGAGGGAATGGCCGCGAAAGAGGGACTAGTTTCCAGTGCTACAGGTGTCAAAAATGGGGGCATCGATCCTTTGAATGTCCAGAAATTGAGCAGACAGGTCAGAGAGGAACGTTTATGATTCAGCCTGAAGAAGCTGAAGCACAACCACAGGAAGTGGAAGATATGGCAGAAACAGGAGAAGCGTTGATTTTGAATAAAGTACTGTTAAAGCCAACCAAGGAAGTGGCTGAACCAACACAGCGGAAGTCACTGTTCCGGACAGTCTGTAAATCGCATGGGAAATGCTGCAAGGTGATAATAGACAGCGGGAGTACGGATAACTTGGTTGCCACTGAGATGGTGGAAAAACTGGGGTTGAAGCGGCTGAAGCACCCCACACCTTACAAGGTGTCGTGGCTGCAGAAAGGCCACCAGCTGTTGGTTGATGAACAGTGCGAGGTAGAGTTTCGCATTGGCAAGTACCACGATACAGTGGTTTTTAGTGATATTATGCCAATGGACGTGTGCCACATACTGCTCGGAAGACCATGGCGGTATGACAGGAAGGTGACACACGATGGGAAAACTAATTGTTATAAGTTTACGAAGGATGGGGTCAAACACACACTTGTACCCATCAAAGAGGAAGATTCAGCAGAAATGAGTGGAACAAAGGCGCTATTAATGGGAGGAAAACAGTTCATAAAGCAGGATTAGGAAAATGAAATTAATTTTGCAGTTGTGAGGAGGATGAAGCCAGTATTACTGAACCTAGAGAAATCAAAATTTCCCAAAGAAATACAAGAACTGTTAGAAGAATTTCAAGACATTGCGGCTGATGAGTTACCTGATAAGTTGCCTCCTAAAAGGAGCATCAGCCACCACATTGATTTTATACCAGGAGCAAGCTTGCCGAACAAGGCAGCGTATAGAATGAGTCCAAAGGACAATGAAGAAGTACGCAAACAAGTGCAGGAGTTGTTAGATAAGGGACTGATCAGAGAAAGTTTAAGCCCCTGTGCAGTACCTACAGTCCTTGCGCCCAAGAAGGGTGGAGAGTGGAGAATGTGTACAGATTCGCGGGCTATAAACAAGATCACCATTCGATACAAGTTTCCCTTGCCTAGGATGGATGACATGATGGCTGTCTTAGTGGGGCAACATATTTTACAAAAATAGATCTGAAAAGTGGGTATCATCAGATCAGAATTAGAGAAGGAGACGAATGGAAGACAGCCTTCAAGACCAACGAAGGACTGTACGAATGGCTGGTTATGCCATTTGGGTTGAGTAACGCTCCAAGTACTTTTATGAGACCGATGAACGAAATGTTAAAGGAATTTATTGGAAAATTCTTGATAGTCTATCTGGACGATATTTTAATTTTTAGCAGGACAGAAAGAGAGCACCTTCAACATATTCGAAGAGTATTCAAGAAGCTGCAACAGAACAAACTGCTGATAAATTTGAAGAAATGCACTTTCTTACAGAAGGAGTTAATTTATCTTGGATTTGTAGTGGCAGAGAATGAGTTAAAAATGGACCCAGAAAAGATTACAACGATCATAAGTTGGCCGTCACCGAAGAATTTATTCGAGGTACGTAGCTTTCACAGTTTAGCAAGTTTTTATAGAAAGTTCATTAAGAATTTTAGTGAAATCTGTGCGCCAATGCTAGAGACCATAAAAAAGGCCAGCCAACCTTTTTGCTGGACTAAGGCAGCAAAAGACAGTTTCCAACTTCTGAAGCGGAAGATAACAGAGAGGCCAATCTTGAGGCTACCCGATTTTAGCAAACCTTTTCATGTTCGGTGTGATGCAAGCGGGACAACTATTGGCGCTGTACTCAGTCAAGAGGACAAACCAGTGGCGTTCTTTAGTGAGAAACTAAATGAAAGTCGGCAGGAGTATTCGTCATACGAAAAAGAATTCTATGCAGTGGTTCAAGCCTTGAAGCATTGGAGGCACTACTTACTAGGTAATGAGTTCGTTTTGTTCTCTCATAATTCTGTGTTACAGTAAATAACACAGCAGCACAAACTGAACCATAAGCACGCCAAGTGGGTGGAGTACCTGCAAAGTTTTACTTTCGTGTTGAAGCACATAAGTGGGCAAGCCAACAAAGTGGCAGATGCTTTAAGCAGAAGAGCCTTTCTCTTACAGGAAAGTGGCATACAGGTGATGGGGTTTGAGTATTTGAAGGATTTGTACCAGATGGACACGGATTTCAAGGAAGCCTTTGAGGCATGCCAGAATCCTGTCTTAAGGAATACAAGCCCATGGCTAGATTTTAATTTACAGGAAGGATTATTATTTCGAGGTGGACAGCTATGTATTCCGGATTGTTCGATGAGGGAAAATTTAGTAAAAGAGAAACACAGTGGCAGTTTAGCAGGACATTTTGGCGTTGATAAAACGTTGGAACAGCTAGGACATTTTTATTACTGGCCGAAAATGAGTCGGGACGTACAGAGGTATGTAACCAGGTGTAAAATCTGCTAACTAGCGAAAGGACACAGCCAGAATACTGGATTATACACACCCCTACCAGTTCCAAGCAGGCCGTGGGATTCAGTCAGCATTGACTTTGTCCTGGGATTGCCTAGAACCCAGCGGGGATATGATTCAGTGATGGTGGTGGTGGATAGGTTTTCAAAGATGGCTCATTTCATTCCGTGCCGGAAGACTAGCGACGCCACAAACGTGGCACATCTCTTCCTCACAGAAGTAGTTCGATTACATGGCTTACCTAAAACTATAGTTTCAGACAGGGATGTGAAATTTACAGGGCATTTTTGGTGCACCCTGTGGAAAAAGCTGGGCACACAGTTAAATTTCAGTTCTGCGTATCACCCGTAGACTGATGGACAGACAAAGGTAGTGAACAGGAGTTTGGGCAACTTGTTGCGGAGCTTGACAGGAGAAAACTCGCGATTGTGGGATCGAACTCTTGCCCATGCAGAATTCGCTTATAACGATTCACCTAATCGGAGCACCGGTCTTAGCCCATTCCAAATCTTATATGGTATGCACCCGCGAGGAGTACATGAGTTACGAGATTTGGGACAGCTAGAAAGGAGGAGTGTAGACGGGGAAGATTTTGCCGAAGCAATGAGCGAACTGCACGAGAAAGTTAAATTGAGATTACAGGACAGCACGCAGAAATATAAGTAGCATGCAGACAGAAAACGGCGTGAGGTACATTTTGAGATTGGAGACAAAGTCCTTGCACATTTGCGCCGGGAACGGTTTCCTAAGGGTACGTATAACAAACTGAAGTTTAAGAAAATCGGCCCATGCAAAATTCTTCGCAAGTTTTCAGGGAATGCATATGAAATTCAGCTGCAACCTAATATAGGTATATCACCCATATTCAACGTGGCAGACCTGTTTCCATATCATGCCCAGGCGGAAGATGAGAGAATGGTACAGCCACAACGGGACACCCAGTTCGAGAGCAGTCTTTGGAAGAAACAGTTACCGTCGGTCAAGACCCATGAAATCGAAGGAATCATCAGCACACAGGTAGCCAAGAAGACGCGCAGGAAGGAGTACCTGCGTTATCTCGTCAAGTGGAAGGACCGTCCAATGGAGGACAGTTCCTGGCTCGACGAGACACAGATTCGGAAGGCGGGCTACTCGGTGGAGGAACTCATGGAACGGAGCCATGAGATCTCTCTTTTACCCAGGCAGCCTGATGCAGGAGCATCTGGTCGACAGGGTGAAGACCGAGAGAGGGCGGACAAAGTTTCTGAAGAAGATTGGGAAAGATGAACAGTTCGACAAATGGACAGCAAGCCTGTCAGAGTTCTTACGTTTTTATTTAATTTCTTCCATGGTCAACTACAACATTATATTCTGTTAGCTTAATTTTTATTTATTTTATTTTAACTGTAGCAACAGGTCTTAATTAGAGTTGTTAAAATTAGATTAATATCAATAAGCAATGTAAACAGCAAACCCTTATGGAACAAAGCAGGCAAAGTAAACAAACGAATAGTCAAGTAAAGTAAGTTTATAGTAACTACCAGGCAAACTGTAATGGAATAACTATCTGGCGAACTGTAATGGAATAACTATCTGCAGTTATCTAACTGCCTGAAACTATTGTATAAAAGGACAGACAAAATAACCCAGAGGGGTTCAGCAGTGAAGCATTTGAAAGAGAATCAGAGAAATACATTCAATTTCCTTCATCTAAATTCAGTGCACAGATAAACATACGAATTGCAATATTTAAGTCCTTTGTAATAGAATTCACATATATATTACTGTACATTCAATTTATTGCAGGCAAATGCAGTAACAGAGTTTCACGACCCCAAAAAGTCTAACGACAAGCCGAGACCGAGAGTGAGAAACAGGCGAGAAGAAATAAACAGTATCGAAGGATACAACAGTCCACAGTCGAAACCGGGTAAGCACCAGCACCAAATTTAAACATATATTACATATCACTGTATAATACATTGCAGGTTTATAAAATTCAAATTACATGAACGAACTGTGCAACGAGGGTTCATTGAACCGAGCCACCAAATAAAAGAACTTACAAGAAACCCTCCAAGCTACGGCTACGGGTTGGACAACCCAAAACTAGACTCGACCGCTATCAAATATACATACCACAGACGCAAGAAAATACAGCAAAGACGAAGAGCCACGGAAGTAACTAAGATAAGAACAGAGCTACCCGAGAGATATCGACCGAAACCTTTGCGAAGCCACAGAACTGGTCACCTGAAACCACCACAACAGAAGATTGAGTTAGGGTTTGTAACCAAATCAAAACCCTCGCACCAGAAGACAATATTGTGAAGCTGTAAAGGAATTAATAGAACACGAAAACCCGTGTATCGCTAAGGAGAATAGCCATACCTGAAGTGAACCGACCCATAAGCTCACAGAAACGAAGTGAAACCCTGACCATAGAGGGGCTGCGAGATACTAGCTCCAGCTCGAACAGAGAGCAATGAAATATAGCAAGGAACAATATATTACCTGAAGTTACAGTGCCGAGCGTCGGAGAAGGACCAGGTGGAATACCATCGAACTGCGTACTTGTCAACAGATCAAACCAGATAACCCTCACTACCAGCATTCACCTCGAATTCATAAAAAGATGACCAGAACAGACAACATGTACAGGAGTAGAAGCCAGTAATGCTCACACAGTCACGAAAACAAGTTGAATGCATAGTAAAAGAACCATAACTCACCTGTAAAGCCTGAACCGAATACACCGACGAGTTGACAGAGTAAAACCACATCGTTTTCACATAAAACCACCAGAAGTTCAACAGTGTATCACCACAGGCGGAGAAAAACCAGAGGCGGAGCCGAACACCAGAACGAAACCACAGAGAGTAAAGTGACGAGGTGAAAATGACCGAATAGGCGCGAACCGGCAGGGAAAAGGGAGTAAGTGAAGTTAGGGTTTGGTGACTTCGAGGAGGACAAGTGTCGCGGGCAAGGACTAGGTAAGTACCGTGGGTTGATAAATAATCACCTACCAAATAAATTGCAATCACACCATATCCGCATCAAAATATTAGTGAAGGTCCACGTAGGTTGGACTAGCGTGGGACCACGTGGGCTAGCCCCATCAATTGGTATCAGAGCCAGGTTTTTTTTATATAGAGGAAGATGGCAGAAGGGCAAGCGCCAAGACGAGGACGTGGAAGAGGTGCACGTAGGGGAGCAGATGAAGGATTAAGGGAACATATTAGAGTTCTTACAGCTCGCTTGGAAGCAGTGGAAGCGGGTAGACGAAGGGACCCGGAACTGGGAGATGACAGTGAGGAAGAAGCAGTAGTTGCTACAGACGGGTCTGATGAAGAAGCTCCAGAATTGAGACTGCTGCGTTCAATTTTATTGGTCAGCAGCAAACCCAAGACAGAGATTTCAAATTACGATGGCAGTCTATCTGCTGATATCCTATTAGATTGGATAAGCGAACTAGATAAATATTTCGAAAATGAGGAAGTTAAGGAGGATAAGAGAGTCAAGTTCACTACTACTAAGTTGAAGGGACATGCCCTCTTGTGGTGGGATAATGTCCAAGCAGACAAAAAAAGACTGAACAAATTACCCATACGAAAATGGTCAAGGATGATAGCAAAATTGAAGGGCAGATTTCTGCCGAAAGATTACCAGGTTGAACTATGTCGGCGAGTACAAAATTTGAGACAGAAGGGTATGACTATCAAAGAGTATACGAAAGAGTTCTACCGGGTAAATCTACGTGCTGGTTATACGGATGAAACTCCAGAAAATACAACGAGGTATGTCAATGGCTTGAGGATGGAAATTTTGGATGAAATTAGCATTCTTTCTCCCCGAAGTATTGAAGAAGCCTTTCAGAGTGCTGTGAAGGCTGAGGAGAAAATTAATAGGAAGCAGAATAACAGGAGAGGGAGAGGGAATGGTAGAGGACGAGGACAGTCCTACGGTAGAGGAAAGAGTGCTGCGAACAGCGAAGAAGGCAGCAGCTCAAAAACTTCAGGGACAACAGACAAAGGAGACAGCACTAGAGGGGGTCGGTCATATCAGTGAGGACGAGGGAATGGCCGAGGAAGAGGGACTAGTTTCCAGTGCTACAGGTGTCAAAATGGGGGCATCGATCCTTTGAATGTCCAGAAGTTGAGCAGGCAGGTCAGAGAGGAACATTTATGATTCAGCCTGAAGAAGCTGAAGCACAACCACGGGAAGTGGAAGACATGGTGGAAACGGGAGAAGCGTTGATTTTGAATAAAGTGCTGTTAAAGCCAACCAAGGAAGTGGCTGAACCAACACAGCGGAAGTCACTGTTCCGAACAGTCTGTAAATCGCATGGGAAATGCTGCAAGGTGATAATAGACAGCGGGAGTACGGATAACTTGGTTGCCACTGAG
>APFE031204857.1:0-27488 GCA_000404065.3 Pinus taeda
ATTGTTATTACTGTGCCCCATAGAATCCCTCTATTGTTATTTTTTTGGCTTTATATTATTATTGTTAGGTTGGCTGGGGTATATTGTGACTTCTTAGACTCCTATATATAGAAAGGAGGTTTTTTCATTTGAATCATCAAAGAATTGTTCATTAATGTAATGTAAAGGAGGTTGCCCCCTTGAAGAGGCTAAATTCTAAGGCATTGATCTATCTTTTCTATCTTTTGTGAGCTGGTTTCATAACAAGGTATCTGTTTAGGTTGTACAACTAACAACATTGTTGAATACAGTGCGATCATTGAACTGTTGTCAGAAGCCATTTCTCTTGACATTAGAGAGTTGGTTGTCAACCCGGATTCACAGCTTGTCCGTATTCATCTATTAGAAAGACATTTTGATTACATTACATATCATCATATTCCTAGGCACATGAATACATTGACAGATGCATTAGCTAATTATGTGTTGGATAGACATTTACAAAACATGTCAAAAGATAAAACAAACCATTTGTACCATAGTAAGAAAGGAAATACAACATATATATATATATATATATATATATGGTGATAATGTTTGATACATCGGAACCCCAAATTAATATGTGTCCAAAATAACATTAGGGGCTCGTAGGCCTCATATATCCGTGGCATGTATGCCTCAAAAAAAGTAAGTGTTGGATATAGGAACTAATCAGCATGGTGATCATGGTAGCATGATATAGCTAGTGCAACATGAGTCAGCAATCGATGGATCCGATCTGAAACTCCCACTGTGTGTCTCTGGTATTGGTGAGGAATGTCTCCTACCTGAGCATACTCCGGTGTACCACGATTCAACCCCTCAAGGTTCCTCGCAATCTCCTCCTCGTTGTCACTCCTCTCCTAATAAGGAGCAACAACATCAATTTGGCAGGGGACACACCTGGCTATTGGGGACTTCCCAATAGATTGCTCTGGTCCAACGTCTGCATTAACAAGAGAAATGTTATAAGCACATATATACCAAAAAAAATTAAAAAATCTCAAAATTAAAAATTGATTTCTTACCTTCATCATCGAAATCGTTTCCATCTGGTAAGGGTATGTACAAATCTCCACAGAAGTCGGTGCCACTATATGGCCATTCCTCCACGACGATATTCTGTCATCATAGCCATGAAAATAATGTAGGTCTGTACGACATGTGCTGACCCGCATCAAACGACTCCAGTGGGCCATCTGCAGGTTGCGTGGCATGGGAGTATCCACCTCAGTTAGCTGATACTGGAACAATGGCACCCTTTCCAAGAAAAATGTCACGAGTACATATTCGAAGCAAAATTGCTTCAGATTCCTCGCCTTAGCTTTGGTCAGCTGGTGCTTTATGTTGATCTTCATGGCCTCCGCCCAATTGAATATCATAGGTGTTGTATAGTCAATAGCATACAGGAACTTTGACTTGTTGGTCCATGTACTGCCTAGGACCCCACCACTATGTTGATGGTCAACATAAACACTCTCAATGTCAGATCCTGAACAGTGGAAATCTCAATCTTCCCACTTTTGGATTTCAGGGCCTCGGGGCATTGTTTAGCAAGAAATGAGGATATGCTTGCCCCAATCGGTTGTGACCCATACAAGTTGACTGGTTCCCCTCTTTGGGACAATCCAGTGATGAAATATACATCTAAAGTTTCCAATTCTAGCTCCTCGTCACCAATGACAAATATTTCTCGATTTATGTCACAAAGACTAATCAGGTATTGAAACAACTTAAGTAGGGCCCACAACCCTAGTGTAAGAAATAATTTGAGGAGCCTGCAAGCCCTCAAAGCTTCCAGGCAATTTGGATCATTCAGTTCTTGTGTTTCCACATCCTCATGTTCCCGTTCTTTCCAGTCCACCATTTTCAGCAATTCGTTTTTGTGAAAGCCATTAATTTGAGTCAACAATCATGCTTGGCCCATAAAATTTAAGTTTTAACAGTGGTTTTGTGAGGAAATTGGGTTTTTCCCTATTCACGGTGCATGTGTGCCTATTTTAAAAACAATTTCACCGATGGTGCGATAGGCTTTGTTAATCACCCTTGGTCGGTGCGATTCTGT
Source organism: Pinus taeda (assembly GCA_000404065.3). Taxonomy (NCBI): domain Eukaryota; kingdom Viridiplantae; phylum Streptophyta; class Pinopsida; order Pinales; family Pinaceae; genus Pinus; species Pinus taeda. Next base: position 2,087 of record APFE031204857.1, read on the forward strand.
GCCTAGAAATTGCACTGATTGAGGGTGAAAAACGTTTTGCAAAAACTCCCTCAAAAAAACCTAAAAATGGTTAAAAACGGGAATAAAAGACGTAAAAATAGAGCTTAGGGCTTTGGCTCTTACCTGTAACTAGCGGCTTGAAAAATGACCTCCCGGATCTCCCGTAATCTGCTTCGAAAAATTAGGGAAAAAGTGGGTAAATGGTAAAAATATATTTATTTTTCTCCTTTTTATTCATTTTTCATGAAAATATTAGGTTTTTCTAAATATTTTAACCTACTTTGCCTCAAGAACTAGATAATACACTTTACAGGTGATGGATGTTTGACAATGATGACAAGTCACGTTTCAGCTCTTTTCTTGACTCGTTAAGCTCATATGAAAACATTGCCAAGTATTTTTCCCTTTTGACTTGTAAAAGAGAATAAAATGGGGGGTCCGCTTTCAAGCTCTTTTACAACCCTTTAAAAGCAAAAAGATGGTCGAGCCCTTATCATTTCAAACTCGTTAACGGATGAGAAACGTCATGCACCCAGTATAAGTTTACCCCTTTTTCAGGCTGGGAGGCACTTTTTATGAAAAAGGTACTCCTTGTTTGAAATGGTCAAGCGGTTCTCTCAAGTATCGTTTTCTACCTTTTCGAGCTCGAGAGGCACAAATGTATGAAAAGGGACCATGTGGAGTTTTCTGTTATGTGTCTTTTTTCAAACTCTCTAAACATGAAAAAGATATCGAGTTACACCTTTGTTGAACTCATTAAAATATTAAACGACATCGAAATTGTCGTCATGACGAACATGAGCTTCTCCTTCTTAGGGCTTGTTAAAATTACTAGGTTGGATTCGTCCAAAGGATGAACTTACAGTGAAAGAATATGTTATTCCATTCAAGCTTGCAATTAAAAATAATTGGGGTACCTGCCAAAAATGGTGGGGGAAAATTTGGAAATATAATCAGTTGTGTCGGAAGCTCACTCTTGAACATGACACTTTTTGCTTCGTGTTGGGTTGGGATATCCTCCTTTGTATCGTTGATCTTCCTGGGTTGGGCCATTCATTTTTCCTTCCATTTGATCTCTGCCACATCATCATGACCACCGATCCTATGTATCCAAAATCTATCAAACTTCTAGTCGTGTCGCTGATATGTTCAAGAGTTGTCCTTTTGTAGTTACATTTACCTATGATTCTCTATATCACCCAAAATCATTTTTCATCCTTTTTTCTTGCATCAATGATGTGGGAACATTATGGCCCTCCTTCGACACAATCACTTCATCTCGACTTCAACTCATTATCTGGGAAGTTGACAGAGAGGTTGCCTTCCAGTACCTTAGAGCTTGCATGCCCTAATGGAAAGTTCTTCGCACTCGATGACAAGTTCACAACAATGGCTTTCAATCGAGTGATTTTGCGGGTGTTCGACTTCAGTTCCTCTATTAACACTCCATGGATTGTGGTACTAGTACCTTGAGGACCATTGTCATTATTGGTGGTTTCTCTCATGCTTTTTAACAATCTACATCATTGACTGGTAATCAAGTGACTTTCTAGCATGTTCGACACCAACACATCTATTCACATGTTAGAATTTGTACTTTGACCAGGTCGTGTTAGAGTGTAATACCCTAGGTTCAGACCACAAAAGTCCAGGTTGTGAAGTGATGTGACATGGTTATGATGATATACATGTCTCTTTCAGATGGATGGATATGACCATACCATGAGTTATCATATGTGATCCTTCTCATTATTAGATGGTTGTGACCATACCATGAGTTATCATATGTGATCCTTCTCATTATTGGATGGCTACGACCATACCTTGGTTTCATTATGATCCTCTTTGACAGATGGTTGTGCCCATGCCTGGATCCATTTACATGACCATTCTCTAGATGGCTGCATCCATACCATGATTCATATATCATTTGATAGAGTTCTTAGTTATGAATATGTATCTTTACTTGTTTGTAGGTTTTCCGACGACATACTACAGTTCCCCGCTCTAATTCATAAAACATTTCATCCCTCACTCTAGTTTGACCTTCACGCTTTAGGGGGAATCTGTTACACAAAAATTTTGTCACTGTCCATGTATTCCTCATTCCTTGATCCTAGAGGAACTCTACAGTGAACCCCACATGCTTTCCCTTCATGAAGAAACCCCCATTGTGTCCCTCTTCATGAGCAGATCAATTCCCTTTTGCACCATTTCCCCTGAAACTTTTGTTTTTTCCAGTTTACAAGACCGACACTAATGGCCCTTGTCTTCCTCATGCCGATATGCAGGGATTAGCACTGTCCCTAGCACCAACCAGAGTGACTGAGCTTTGTTCCAGTCGTGTCAGTCCTCTTATGGAAATTTTTGTAAATTAAGAGCTGAAGATTCCATATCTAGAAGCTTTGTAATGGAAGTCTGGTAAATGGTTTGGACTGTTGAGAATAGCAACAAGAAATGATAGAATTAACATTTCTATAAATAGCATTTCAGGATATACTCCAACTTTGTTGGAAATAGCAAAAAACAGAAATGCTAAAAATAGCATTGTTATAAATAGCATTTCGGGATATATGCCAATTTTGATTTGTCCTTGAATCAAAATTGAGAACTAAAATTCGAATTTAGTCTCACTAGCTATTTGAAAATTAATTAATTAATTAATCTTGAGTTAATTAGTTGGAGAAAATCAAACATGAAGTCTTTGTGAAGACATGCAACAGTTATCCCTTTGATTGAGGAAGTTATCCCTTAATTAAGGAGTTAAGGATGAGTTGTATTTGAGTTGTAATTATTTATCTCAATTAACTGAGTTAAGTATAGTTAAATTAGTTCCAAACAGTTGGAAGAACTAATTGTGAGTTCATTCAGTTAATGCATGCATGCATGCAACTAGTGTTCTCCAGATAACTGAATATTCTCTCATAAATAACTCATGCATGTTAGTTCAGATAGAGACCCAGTTGATATTAAAGATAGGGACATTGTAATATCAGTTGGAGGATTTTTACTATAATGGAAACTCATCCATGCAGAAGGAATCATCTCCTTCAGGATTGTGCAGTTATTTCAGAGGTTAGTGTTGTGTGTGAGGTGAGATTCACGCAGGTTGCAGCTGGAGGACCCAGGAGAAAATACACAAGGAAATAGGAGGCTTGGAGGACTGAAGGAAGACATATGTGTTGTCTATTCTGTCTTGAGAAGCAGTGAGGGATTGTAGTGAGAGTTGGATAGCTTGTGAGCTAAAGCTTTGTGTAATCCTGAGATATTTCAACTTGTATGATAATATGGATAGTGGGGTTTTTAGATGAGGCTTTCCCCATAGTATTCTTCTGTGTTTCATGTGTATGATTTATTCTTCTTTGTTATATGTGTTCCAATTTATCTTGCTCAAATTGGTTAAGCTTCCACAAAGTTTGATAGTATAAGTAGATCAAGTATTGCTTTAGTTACATTGCATTATCAGGTGACCTATAGTAAGAATTTCTACATGGTATTAGAGCAAAGGTGATCAAAGCAGAGAACAATATACAAGAAGGGAGAAGTTCGAATTTTGAAGTTCTTGATTGTAGGTAAAAAATTGATTTCTTATCACATCTCAAAGTTCACCAATGGAGTTCAATGGCTTGAGACTCAAGTATGCCCTGGATGGTAGCTCGAATTACATAGCCTGGAAGGATCGCATGGAAGCGGTATTATAGAACAATAGTTTTAAGGACTTCATTGATCAAGAAGTCTCTAAGCCAGCAACATCTAATTCCCAAGAATTGGAGGAATGGAAGAAATGTGTGGTGAGAGCGAGGATCATTCTTCTGGAGGGAGTTCAAGACCATATTGTCTCGATTCTCCATGGGAAGGAGACTCCATTTTCAATGTGGAAGACATTGAAGGATCTATATCAGAACAACAACGACCAGAGGAAGTTGGCGTTGAAGGACAAGATTCAGAAAATCAAGTGTGAAAAGGGTGACATGATCTCTACATATTTGAACAAGCTCACCACCTGTAGAGATGAGCTTGGAAGTGTAGGACTCAGTCTTGCTCTCCTCGGTCTTCCTAAGAGCTGGCATAGCTATCAGGACTCAGTGAATGGAAGAGAGAAACAACTAGATTGGGAACAATTGTGATCGGATCTGATGCAGGAGGAGATCAGGAGGAGCACCAGAGATGGTTCTTTATCCAAGGATGATGAAGAAAATCTAGCCTTATCCAGTAAGGTAAGGAAAGGGAAGGAGAAGGATTCTCATTCGAAATCGATTTCTTCCCATGGAGGGAAGAAGATTGACAAATCTAAAGTGATATGATTTAATTGTCATGAGGTGGGCCACTATGCAACTAATTGTCCATTGAATAAATCCAAGAAGGGATGCTCAGAAGGATCTAAAGGTGAGGCATTGGCCTCTTAGTTCGAATTGGATTTTACCCTCATCACATGCATGGTTTCATCGATGATGGGTTTTGGTTGGTTTCTTGACAGTGGAGCCTCATTCCACATGATCGGCGATAAGAGTTTATTCAGTACATTAGAGGAGAAGGACCTCCACATCCGCATAGACATGGGCGATGATGAAAAGTATGGTGTTTTAGGAGTGGGCACGGTTGCTTTTTAAAGGGAGCATAGAGCTCACATCACCTTGACAAATGTGAAGTATGTGCCTAGACTGAAGAAAAACTTGGTATTGATCACAATGGTGGAGGACAAAGGCTACGATGTTGTCTTCAGTAAGGGAAAGGTTTTCCTTAAACACATCACCACGGGTTAGGGGAAACAGATCAGTTCATGGGTACAGAACATGCATGCTCTTGATGTTCAAGATGCATGCAAGGCCTTGAGGAGCAAGGAAACTATTGGAGACTTGGTGGTTGAGAGGGAGAGTACACTACCTCTCAACATGCAGAGCCAAAAGACGTCTAAGACAATTGTGGAGGAGCCACAATTGGTGAAGCAACTTTAGGAGGTTGTGGAGCAGCCACAACTGGAGAAGCTGAGAGGAGATCAAGTGGAGGCATCCACTCATGCAGAGACCTCCATTAGGGGCGAATTTCGAGCCAAGTGGGCATAGGGATCACATGCAGCCATACCTCCAAGTGGGAGGTGGGGTGATGTGAAGTGAGAGTCCCAGGAAGGTTGAAATAGAGGCAGGATCCTTGAGTTACCCAACCTCTTTTATTATACCTTGCTACGAGAGCCCCGACGAGGAGTAGTAGGACTAGCTAAGTGGGTAGAGACAAATGCAAATGGAGCACCAAAGGGAGCTTGAACATCAGAGGGTGTTTCTAGCCCAATAGGGAGGTCAGTTGGGAGATTAGTTACTTACTTCTTAGTAACTGATTTGCAGTGCAACAACGGGTATCACAATGCAACATGATGAGAGGAGGTGTAGTGTGGATGCAGTGTTAGGATATAGGACCAACAACAACACGGATGCAGCAGAAGGAATAAGTGTGATTGATGCAGTCATAGATCAAAGTGGCAGAGGTTAGAGTAGTTAGATACTGAAGAGCACATAGGTGCAAAGATTTTAGTCGACAGAGGAAATAACAGTCAGAGACTTTGATGACAAAGGCATCATTCTGATTTAGGTCAGATATTTTTTGTGCTTCTAGAGTTGTTGGAGAAACAACACTTGAGAGAAGTGTTGCATGCAAAACATTCCAAAGATTTAGGATCAAGTTCAAGTTGAATACCTTTCTTGTTGAGAGGAAGTGTTTAAAACAAGAAATGGTAAAAATAACATTGCTATAAATAACATTTCAGGATATACTCCAACTCTATTGGAAATATAAAAAAATAGAAATGCTAAAAATAACATTGCTATAAGTAGCATTTTGGGATATATTCCAATTTTGACTTGTCCTTGAATCAAAATTGAGAATTAAAATTTGAATTTAGTCTCACTAGTTGTTTGAAAAATAATGAATTAATTCATCTTGAGTTAAATAGTTGGACAAAATCAAACATGAAGTCTTTGTGAAGACATGCAATAGTTATCCCTTTGATTGAGGAAGTTATCCCTTAATTAAGGAGATAAGGATGAGTTGTATTTGAGTTTTAATTAGTTAGCTCAGTTAACTGAGTTAAGTCCAGTTAAATTAGTTCCAAACAGTTGAAGGAACTAATTGTGAGTTCAATCAGTTAATGCATGCATGCATGCAACTATTGTTCTCAAGATAATTGAATATTCTCTCATAAATAACTCATGCATGTCAGTTTAGACAGAGACCCAGTTGAGATTAAAGATAGGGACACTGTACTATCAGTTGGAGGATTTTTCCTATAAAGGAAACTCATCCATACAGAAGGAATCATCTCCTTCAGGATTGCACAGTTATTTTAGAGGTCAGTGTTGTGTGTGAGGTGAGAATCACACAGGTTGCAGTTGGAGGACCCAGGAGAAACTGCGCAAGGAAATAGGAGGCTTGGAGGACTAAAGGAAGGCATATGTGTTGTCTATTCTATCTATAAGCAACAGTGAGGGATTGTACTAAGAGCTGGATAGCTTGTGAGCTAAAGCTTTGTGTAATCCTGAGATATTTCCACTTGTATGATAATACAGATTGTGGGCTTTTTAGCTGAGGCTTTCCCCAGAGTATTCTTCTATGTTTCATGTGTATGAATTATTCTTCTTTGTTATATGTGTTCCAATTGATCTTTCTCAAATTGATTAAGCTTCCACAAAGTTTGATAGTAGAAGTATATCAAGTATTTTTCTTTAGTTACATTGCATTATCAAGTGATCTACAGTGAGAATTTCTACATGGTATCAGAGTTAGCTGATCCATAGAGAAATTTCTACATGGTATCAGAGCAAAGGTGATCAAAGAGGAGAAAAATATACAAGAAGGGATAAGTTCGAAGTTTGAAGTTCTTGATTGTAGGTACAAATATTTCTTATCACATCTAAAAGTTCAACAATGGTGTTCAATGGCTTGAGACTCAAGTATGCCCTGGATGGTAGCTCAAATTACATAGCCTGGAAGGATCGTATGGAAGTGGTATTAGAGGAAAAAAGTTTGAAGGACTTCATTGATCAAGAAGTCCCCAAGCCAGCAACAACTAATGCCCAAGAATTGGCAGAATGGAAGAAATGTGTGGCGAGAGCAAGGAGGATTCTTCTGGAGGGAGTTCAAGACCATATTGTCTCGAGTCTCCATGGGAAGGAGACTCTATTTTCAATGTGGAAGATAGTGAAGGATCTATATTAGAACAAAAACGACCAAAGGAAGCTGGCGCTAAAGGACAAGCTTCGAAAAATCAAGTGTGAAAAGGGCAACATGATCTCTACATATCAAAACAAGCTCACCACCTGCAGAGATGAGCTTGGAAGTGTAGGAATCACAACATCCGATGATGACATGGTGAGTGTTTCTCTCCTCAGTCTTCCTAAGAGCTGGCATAGATACCAGGACTCAGTGAATGAAGAGAGAAACTGCCAGATTGGGAATGACTGTAGTCATATCTGATGCAGGAGGAGATCAGGAGGAGCACTAGAGATGGTTCTTCATCCAAGGATGATGAAGAAAATCTAACCTTATCCAGTAAGGAAAGGAAAGGGAAGGAGAAGGATTCTCATTCCAAATTGAGTTCTTACCATGGAGGGAAGAAGATTGACAAATCTAAAGTGAGATGCTTTAATTTTCATGAGGTGGGCCATTATGAAACTGATTGTCCATTGAAGAAATCCAAGAAGGGATGCTTGGAAGGCTCTGAAGGTGAGGCATTGGCCTCTCAGTTCGAATTGGATTTTATCCTCATCACATGCATGGTTTCATCGATGATGGGTTGTGGTTGATTTCTTGACAGTGGAGCCTCATTCCACATGACCAACGATAAAATTTTATTCAATACATTGGAGGAGAAGGACCTCCACATGTGCATATAGATGGACGATGATGAAAAGTAAAGTGTTTTAGGAGTGGGCACGGCTGCTTTTCAGAGGGAGAATGGAGCTCGCATCACCTTGACAGATGTGAAGTATGTGGACTGAAGAAAAACTTGGTATTAATCTTGATGGTGGAGGAAAAAGTCTACGATGTTGTCTTCAGTAAGGGAAAGGTTTTCCTTAGACACATCACCATGGTTCAGGGGAAACAAATCGGTTCACGGGTACAGAACATGTATGCCCTTGAGGTTCAAGATGCATGCAAGGCCTTGAGGAGCAAGGTAACTATTGGAGACTTAGTGGTTGAGAGGGAGAGTACATTACCTCTCAATATGCAGAGCCAAAAGAAGTCTGAGACAATTGTGGAGGAGGCACAATTGGTGAAGCAACTTCAGGAGGTTGTGAAGTAGCCACAACTGGAGAAGCCAAGAGGAGATCAAGCGGAGGCATCCACTCATGTAGAGACCTCTAGTAGGGGGAAATTTCAAGCCAACTGGGAAGAGGGATTACATGAATCCATAACTCAAGGTGGGAGGTGGGGCGATGTGAAGCGATAGTCCCAAGAAGGCTGAAATAGGGGCAAGATCCTTGAGGTACCTAGCCTCTTTGATTAGACCTTGCTATGGGAGCCCCAACAAGGAGTAGCAAGATTGGCTGAGTGGGTAGAGACAGATGCAGATGGAGTGGCAGAGCGAGCTTCAACCTCAGAGGTATTTTTAGCCCAACAGGGAGGTCAATTGGGATATCAGTTACTTACTTCTCAGTAAATGAGTTGCAGTGCATCAACGATAGCATGATGTAACATGATGAGAGGAGGTGCAGTGCTGGGAGATAGGACTAGCAACAGCACAGATGCAGCGAAAGGAATCAATGTGATTGATGCATTCAAAGATCAAAGTGACAAAGGCTAGAGCAGTTATATACTAAAGAGCACATAGGTGTAGAGTTTTCAATTGACAAAGGCAATAACAGTCTGAGACTTTGATGATAGAGGCATCATTCTAATTCAGGTTGGATAATTTTTTGTGTTTCTAGAGTTGTTGGAGCAACAACACTTGAGAGAAGTATTGCATGCAGAACATTCCAAAGGTTCAGGATAGGGTTTGAGTTGAATTCCTTTCTTGTTGAGAGGGAGTGTTGAAAATAGCAACAAGAAATGCTAAAAATAACATTGCTATAAGTAGCATTTCAGGATATACTCCAACTCTATTGGAAATACAAAAAATTGAAATGCTAAAAATAGCATTTCTACAAATAACGTTTCAAGATATATTCCAATTTTGATTTGTCCTTGAATCAAAATTGAGAATTAAAATTCGAATTTAGTCTCACTAGTTGTTGGAAAAATAATTAAATTAATTCATCTTGAGTTAATTAGTTAGAGAAAATCAAACATGAAGTCTTTATGAAGACATGCAACAATTATCCCTTTGATTGAGGAAGTTATCCCTTAATTAAGAAGATAAGGATGAGTTGTATTTGAGTTGTAATTAGTTAGCTAAGTTAACTAAATTAAGTCCAATTAAGTTAGTTCCAAATAGTTGGAGGAACTAATTGTGAGTTCAATCAATTAATGCATTTATGCATGCAACTAGTGTTCTCCATATAACTAAATATTCTCTCATAAATAACTCATGCATGTCAATTTAGACAAAGACCCAATTGAGATTAAAGACAGGGACATTGTACTATCAGTTGGAGGATTTTTCCTATAAAGGAAACTCATTCATGTAGAAAGAATCATCTCCTTCAAGATTGCACAGTTATTTCAGAGGTCAGTGTTGTGTGTGAAGTGAGAATCACACAGGTCATAGCTGGAGGACCCAAGAGTAACTGCGCAATGAAATAGGAGGCTTGGAGGACTGAAGGAAGACATATTTGTTGTTTATTTTGTCTATGAGTAGCGATGAGGGATTGTACTGAGAGCTGGATAGATTGTGAGCTAAATATTTGTGCAATCCTGAGACATTTCCACTTGTATGATAATACAGATAGTGGGGTTTTTAGCTGAGGCTTTCCCAGAGTATTCTTCTATGTTTCATGTGTATGATTTCTTCTTCTCTATTATATGTGTTCCAATTGATCTTGCTCAAATTGATTAAGCTTCCACAAAGTTTGATAGTAGAAGTAGATAAAGTATTTTTCTTTAGTTACATTGCATTATCAGGTGATCTACAGTGAGAATTTCTACATGGTATCAGAGCTAGCTAATCCATAGAGAAATTTCTACATATGGTTGAATGGGGTTGAGGATGTCAGTTTGGGTTCCTTTCCCCTATAATGATGGAACTACCTAAAGGGATAAGACCTTCTCCCATGAGAATAGGATCTGTGTCCCATCCATTTGTCCTATATAAAACCCCTTTTCCCAAGCACAAGCTAGTGTTAATGTTGGTGTGCTAGTGCTATTTTGGTTTAGAGTAAATAACAAGCTATCCGTAGTTGTAGCTCTCTAGTTGTGTGAGGGAGAAGTGTGTTTTTGGTTTGGAGTGAAGCCTAAAGGAAAGAGCATTAAAACTATTGTTGTTGAGGCCATCATGGAAAGTTAGCAGAAGTGTGTGGGAACCTGGTCTTGTTAGAAGAGAATGGCAACGTCAAGAAAATGATTGTAATCTCTTCTTGATTAAATATATATGCAACTATCGATTGATTTCCTACATCATTTGTTATCTTACATATTCATGGCTTAATGTTTCTTAACTTTTTAAGTAGGTTGAATTAAATTTTTTTTATTATCACGATTGTTGTTTGTTTTTGTTTGCTTGTTTCAGGTGTTTGAAGAAAAAAATGAGAGATAGCTGGAGCAAGCAAGCAAAGAATTCATCAAACGGGATAAGCATACTAAGAGGTAGGCCCTCTTAATTGGTTATAACCTAAGGACATCTTCCATAGAATGTATCTGTTGTAGCTAGATCCATTATCGGGCCAGAGGAATTTGTTTATGTCCACACTTATAATTTTACTTCACCATAGATGGGTTCTAGAAGGTAGCAATTCTACCCAATGATAAACCGTGAGGAGTGGGACTTGTGACCTCTCAATATGGTTGGGGGATCCAGGGATCCCGGTTGGCGAGTGGATCACTCCACTTATTGATGGGAAAGATTACCACGGAGGGTGATCCAGTTATATCCTAGACTAACACATGGGGATTCACTCAGACCTTCATAATATTGCGAGGTAGGTTATTGCTCAGGATAAAGGCAAGTCGTGGAGTGGTGGACTCGAGCATTGCAGAGTTGCCTTGATAGGTTTTTGATAGCGCTGATTGTAAAAAATATAGTGGTCGATTATTACCAGAGAGGAGGGTTTGATACGAGCATGTTGAGCAATCGTTTATGACCAAGGTGTCACAATGTTAGCGAAATAGTTTCCTTTTGTGATGGCAAGGGGATTTTGACATAACATTACTTAACAGTTTAGCTACCTGTAGAGGTGAGCTAGTTTCTACAAGGTAAGGTCATCCAGATCTTCCATCGGGATTTAGTGATTCATTGATGGGGTGAAGTTCAGTGTGGCGGGGTGATCAACAGGAGGAGATCAGGGGAAGCTTGGGTAGATGAGGGTTCAATCCCACCAGGATTGGGTTGCATCCTGAGGAGCCCACTTTTGAAGTGCACAAGAGGGACTATTCAGTCGAAAAATTTCATGAGGATATGATCAAGGTATTATACTACCATGGTTCTCTACATAATGACAGCATGTAGAGGGAATTCGGTGCCTATGGTGAGATGGACATCTACTAGAGCAAAGGATTCCTCACACTAACCAGGATGGCTTGGGATCCTGGAAGGATAGGGAAAAGATCAAGGATGGTTGGGTGGTACATTTGGGACCCCAGTATTGTGTGCAGAGACTGTTGGGGTCAGTTGATTGAGAGGGTTCTTTTTCAAGCATTGCTTGAGGACAAACAATTTTTGGTAGGGTGGACTGTAGTGTCCCCAATTAAATTATTTTTGCTAAGAACAATTTCCATTTTTGCAATTCAGTGTTGGGAAATATTTTGGCATGTATACTTCGAAAAAGTGGGTGGAGGGAGTCCCCACTTTATTTTTGCATAGATGAAGGCTACTAACATTAGAGAAAAGGAAAAATTAAATTGGGAGTGGGATGTGGGGCAACCAAAAAAGGGGAATTTGAATCCCTTAGGAAAATCGAGCTAGGGAGAAGGAGGTCGAATTGGTGGGGCCCATAAGGAGAGAAATGGGAAACAAAGTAGAAGTAAGAGTCATCATTTTGGGGGATTTTTGACAATTTGAATTTCTGAATTATAGTACTCTTGCACTGCTTAGCCAAGACTACCAGTGTTTCTTAGCACAAGGATATTTCTGGGTGGAAATATCAGCTCTTTCTTCAGTGGACTTAGAGTGCCAACCTAGGAGATATTTCCAAACTTAGTGAGAAGATATTTCTTGGAGTTCGTGGGACAAATCAGCTCTTGTTTCAACCAGTTCGAATTTCCAGGATGCAGGGGCAAAAGTCGTTCCACTGAGTTGATGGAGTTTCAAAGGGAATTTTGGCTATCAAATTAGGAGAAATTTCACTAAGGGTGGGCCAACATTTGAGGTGAATTTCAGAGTTGGAAATTACTACTCCTGTGAGAGCTAAATTCACCAATTTTAGGGCTTGTGGGGTTGTATTCATCTCATTTGTGTTGGGTTTGGGAAGGAATTTAACACATATTCCAGAGGAATTTTCCAAGGCCATTATATAGCTAATTGAGGAGGGATTGTGACATATTCAACAATTATAGTGTGTGGGGGATGCAAAATCTGTCAAAGAGGGCGTAGCACCAAATTTGGGTAATTCTGGGAGGTTGAAATTAGCCCAAACCATTTATGGGTTTTGATGGACTAGCCTCAAGGAGTCTACTCCTAATTTTGCAGAGTTTTTGGAGGAGTTTTTTTGCCAATGGGGAGGAGTGAGATTGAATTTTGGGTCCCAAGTAGTTGGTAGAATTTACCCAAACCCTTTCTAGGTTTTTGGTGGAGAGCTCAAGATTAACGTGTGAGAATTTTTTGAGCACTTTTGGAGGCTCAAACAAGTGTTTATTCTATCCGACATTCGTAGAATTTTTAGGACCAACATAGAACATTGAAGAGAAGCCTTTCCTTTGCATTCGGGTAGCATTTTTCTCAACTAGGACTATCTATATTTCTTTGGCAAGCCCAGGTGCACACATTTCATGCATTGTACTCTTCTTCATATATAATAAAATGGTTTAATTTTGGCACAATTCCATTGTAAATTGTGGGTGTTTGATTGTTGTTTAAATATTTTTGTGTTGTACGTGTATTTTTCTTTTTTTATCACCATTATTTCCTTTTTGGAACATTATAGTTAGTGGGTTGATTGATTTATATTGTGAACACATTACTAGATATGTGTTATGTAGTCAACAAGTTGAGCCAAGCTATGGTTAGGCTGACCAAATTGTATTGGAAGGCAACTAAGCATGTTTTACGCTACCTCAAAGGCACTACCCAATATGGTTTATGGTACAAATGAATAGAGGGAGTGAAGTTGTGTGGCTTCATAGGTGCGGATTGGATAGGGATTCCATCTGACCAAAAGAGTACATCAGGTGGAATTTTCAGCGTTGGGTCTATAATGGTTTCATGGTATAACAGGAAGAAAAGATCTGTGGCACTTAGCTCGATAGAAGTAGAATACATGGTTGCTAGTCAAGCAACATGTGAGGAAATCTGGATGAGAAAGATACTTGTGGGACTATTTGGTTAGATGATGGATCCAACTGTGATCTATTATGGTAATCAGAGTTGTTTTAATCTCTCTGAGAATCCAATATTTCATGATCAATACAAGCATATATATTCTATATCACCATTTATGGCACTGTGTACATAGGGAGATAATGTTGTTACAATACATTTCGACAGAGGAACAACATACTTACATCTTTAAAAATATTTTGTCAAGAGGTAAATTCGAATTCCATAGGTGCAACATAAGCATCGTTGGTAATCAATTTCTTGTTGAGATAGAGTGTTAAGAAGTGCAACAAGAAAGTCTCAATTTGGCTTTGCCTTGTTCATATTGAGAAAATTTGAATTTCCACATCAGCAGACAACTTGGCTATAGTTAACTTGTGTGACATGGCTCTTGTTACTAATTTAGGTTAGTAAATTTGAGTTAGAGGGCTTGAAGTTTAGTTAAGCATGTGTGGTTGCTAAATTTTAGTAATCTGGTTCAGTTATATCCAATTGTGTTCAGGTAAACTAGTTCTAACAATTGATGGAACTAGTGGAAGGTCACTTGTGCAGTGGGAAAATAGAATAATTCAGTGATAATCCATTTAATTGATCAATCAACTCAAAATGGCTAGTGCATGCAGAAAATTCGAGTTCCCAGTTCATATGGAGATTCCAAGGCAATGTAACAAGTAATTGTAAACTAGTTTGAGTGTACAAGTGTTGGATGTAGTCAGATGATCAAACCTTAGGAATTGCACAATCAATTGGAGGAAAATTCCTAAAAAGTAGGGGCTAATTCTTTAGAAATTATGCAAGGAAATAGGGGCTCAAGTAGAGGTAGAAATCGGCTAAGTCTGGGTCAAATCTTCTAATTGAGCTGATAGATAGGTTATTCACTTATAATTTATGCTTACTACGGACAAGCAATTTTAATACATCTATATTCATCTTATTAATCCAAAGAGGCTTGAGGTGTTTTTCCTAGTGGGGTTCCCCTAGAAAAAATATTGTGCATGTGTGTTATTTCTTATTGCATGTTTGAGATTGTTGTTCTAAATTGTGAATTGAATTTCGCAGAATTGTGTCTCTTGATTTAGATTAAAATTTCTTGAGTAGTTGCTATTCTATCACCAAATTTCTACAAATCAGTGCACACCAAGAATTTAATGGGCATAATTAGTTAATCTCTTCAAAGTAAGCTATACGAAATTATCCCAATCATTGACTTTAGGGAAGCCTTTGAGAAACTAGACATGCATACTGATAAATTAATAAATTTATTCATAAATAATGTTTCACCAATGGCCTCAAAGAGGATATTCGAGAAAAATTCAAGATGTAGCATCCTATGACTTTGTTAGAAGCAACAAATAGAGCCCTCAAAATTGAGATGGTGAATAATGCATAAATAAAACACCAACATTCATTCCCTGCAATTATCCTCCTTGATGTAATTCACCAATTACAAATCCTACTCATCTCTCAAAAGTGCAAAGGTTGTCTTCAAGACAAATGACAAAACAAAAAATACATGGAATATGCTATAATAGTGATTAAAAATATGTTCTTCATCATAGGCATAAAAAATAGAAATTGTACCGTATTGTTATGACCACTTAGGCCTTGACTGAAGACTTAAATACTAAAAGACATTGGTGTTTACAAGTTGAAGATACCAACAGTTAAACATAGGCAGATACTAAAACTCCATTTCCTCTAGAAGAACCCATATCCCTACATGCATTATAATGAATTTCAACTCCACAAGCCTTGAAACTCATGGGCTACATCAAGCACTAGAAAGTTACAGTCCGAATTGATAGTAGAAATACTCAAAATTTCATTCCTAATACATTATTTTGCACACCCAATGCACAAATTTCAAATCATGATCACTAATGGAGATATGATTAAACGTGGGGGAAGATGTGATGATTTCAAACTCCATACGGGAGACTATCAACTCAAAACCCATCTATTTTCCACTTCCATTGGTAGTTGTGATATAGTATTGGGGGAAGAATGGTTACGCATTTTGGGGCCAAGCATAATGGATTTCAAAGAAACAACTCTTTATTTCCCATAGGATATCAAACTTATTTGCTTCCCTTACTCACTCCCATAAACACTTAGGGTGCATTGTCCTCCTGTATCACTCCGACATTCCCTCCAACCTAAACTTTGGATCCATGTTATCTCACATATGCACTCTATGTGCTATTCATGGGCAACCCAAAAATTAGGTTACATATTTTCCCTCTTCATGCTTCTTATTCTTAGAGAGTGTCATCAAAGAGGTTATTTGAGTGATAAATAGTAGCAAAACGACATATGAGAATGGTTTCCAAGCAAATTTATTTAAGCACAATTGACATCCTCAATTTCCCACTTGGGTTTTCTCTTCAACCATGTGGTTCGTATAGGCTTTCCATCAACATGGTCACATGACATTAAAAAAAAATTGAAGTAAAAATGGGCCTCGAAACAAAAATGTACTAGTAAAATCAACTTTAAAAGAACCAATAAGACTCAAAATGATGATGTCATCTCCAACAGTAAATATTTTTGGAGGAAAAACAAGAAAACTAATTTTTTAATTGTATTTTCGGTTTATCTCCTTGTATATTGACTCAAATGTGAAGTGTAAGCACCCATTGATGCAAAATTTAATTTCACATCAATGATTGCCTACACTTGACACTTAAGTAAACCTATAAGGAGATAAGTTGAAAATACAATTAAAACAATAGGTTTCTTTATTTTCCTTTAAAAAATCATAACTATTATTTTGTTGTTTTCCTTAGGGGGCTTATTTTGGACCTCAAAATTCTCGTAATGCATCATTAACCCAATCCTAAAATCGAACCAAAGCTCAAATCCAAACTATATGATGGTCATGGTAGGCCACACATTCTTGAAGTTCTATGTTACAATTCTCCTTTTGAAGTTCTCTATGGAGCTTGAATGAAAACAAATTAGAGTTAAAGGATAGGCTTAATTTTAATTAGAGAACCAAACTATTTACCACATCATTACACTCACGGCTATCATTCAGGAGGTATGACATCGCTCTTCAAAAATATATTATTATTTTGTATTCTTTCTAAAACCTTTTGATTCCACCCCTAGGGTAGCTTTATTCCAAATACTTAGACATTGGCTTTTCATAGACCCTATTGTCAACCATTATATATGATCCATTCCTTGGACACCTATACACAACACACGAGTGATCATATTTTATTTATGGTACCATTGGGGTCAAACAAGGTTTCCCTTCTCCCCCACACTATTTGGGATATACATCAAGAAGATATAATCATTGTTTATCGAGCACATTCATAACAATGACGGTTTCCTTATACACCATCATTTGATTTCTATCTTTATCTTTGCATATGATCTATTCCTTCCAACCTCATCCGTAAATATATTGTAGAGACAACTACATGATCTAACCCTTTTCTATAATATTCATTAGTTAACAATCAACTTGGGTGAAATTAAGGCCATGTTCTTCAATGCATCGAAGAATATTATCTCTTATCACCGTTTATTTTTTAAAGGAGGGGAGATAGGGTACCATTCATAGGAACTCGCTTTATTTTGATACATGCACTTGAACACAACATCAACAAGGTCTATGGATACTTCACCCTTCTTGACAGGCAATCTTTCCAACACCATTTTTAAGAAATAACATCCAAGATGTCACTCATGGAAAATATTTTCCATCCCACAATCCCATATGGGTCTAAGGTTTAAGGGGTAGATTTATTAGATTCTAATTAGTCTTTAAGACAGAGAGTATAAGTCATCCTCCTTCACCACATCATTAGGTGCAAATGGGCAATTCCTTAGCCCATCATCTTCATAGAGTTTATCACTCGACCCTTCTTACTTGAGACAATGTTCATTCTCATCTTACCTCTACACCATGTTTGGAGATTTGTCGATACAATAAAGAGGCATGATTGATATCCCAAATTGACCTACCATTCATCCAATGTTAGATTTTCTTGAACCTAGGTCAAATTTAATGTCCAATAAAATTTTCTCAATAAATAGATAAAATTATTTCTTCAAATCTAAAATTTATGACAAGAAATACATTGGATTCCTAACTCAATATACACAGAAAAAGGAAACAAACATTAAACTAGGAATGTAAAAAAATCTTGACATAGTTTTTACCTTGGAAACCCCAATTTGGGGAAAACCATCAAACTTGGTCTTTTTACTCAACTTTAGAAAATTGATTGCAATAAGTACTTCTAAAGAAATTTAGAGCAATTATACTCATAAATTTTTTGTGATGACTAGTTTTGTGCAACCTCCCTCGACCCAATTGATTCATTGTATGGTCCATCTTTGTGCAGCCCCTACAACCCAACTAACTCATTGGATAAGCCCACCATAATTAAGCCTGTACAAACATTTGTTTTTTGGCCTGCATGACCCAACCAAAATCGTCCCATAAATTTTTCTTGGTATGGCCTAGTTATGTCCTACAGAATCTACCTATACGACCTAATTAATTCAACATCGTGCCTTGTTGCTCCCTACTCTTGAAATTATCTTGTTCATTTCTCCTCACTTTCTTTTCAATATGATTCTCTACTCTAGCTAAATTCCAAGTTCTTGTGTCAATCAATCTACCTCTCTGTAAGCCTATTTCCTCTTTTATAATTTTCTAACCTAATCTCCAAAGTGATGGAGGGTTGAGATCGCTTCTCCACACTTGAGGTCCAGTGTAATGTTCCCTAATAATTTTAATATAATAATTAAAATAATTTATATAATAAATGATAACCAACAAAAATATTTAATTAATGGGTAAATAATTAATAAAATTAAAAAAAAAAAGATAATAATATAAAAATAATACTTATAGTTCTAAATAAATATATATAATTAAATAATTGGTTGAATTGAGACTTCTGTGATCATATCAAGTTTATGATATTCAGCTTAAACACATGATATTTCATTTGTCAACATGTTCTGAACCAACCAGTGTGGTTCATCGTCAAGACAAGTTGAAGAATCAGATCAAATTTTGCAAGTTAAATAGTCAGAGCAGAACCTCCAATGGCTATAATTCTTGACCAAGCAACAACTATATTGGCTAATGACCAGGCAACGACTATATTGACTTTGACCAGACAATGGCTATATTGACTAATGACTAGGCAACGACTATATTGACTATGACTAGGCAACGACTATATTGACTAATGACTAGGCAATGGCTATATTGACTAATGACTAGGCAATGGTTGTTGCCTAGTCAAGAATTATAGTTGTTGGAGGTTTTGCTCTGACTATTTAACTTGCAAAGCTTGATCTAATTCTTCAACTTGTCCTAACGATGAACCACATTGGTTGGTTCGAAACGCGTCGACAAATGAAATATCATGTGACTTACGCCGAAAAATCTCTCATAAAATTAAATAATATTAAATGAAAGTAAAATCATGCATTCACACAATGATATAAAAGTTATTTGTGAAACACTCAATCATTACTTAAACAACTATATACAGAAAAACATATACGTACTTTTATAAGAGCATGGAGTTTAAAATATACACTGAGGTATTTTTCCTTTTCTTTTAAAGTTGTTGCAAAGTTTCAAACACGAACCCTATTCCGTGTTAAAAGGGATTTCTATCAAAAAATTAAAAGTTTATTGAGAGATGTCTTACTTGGAGGTGTTTTGACTTATGGAACATTGGCTCTTGCACCACAAACAACTCCATACTCTCTAAATACTTGTATTTTCAGCAATAATTTTGTGAATCACTTGGATTTGGCTCTCTCCTGGTTGTGGGATTCCCCATGCGAACTCCTTGGCTTGGTGTTCGATCATGACTTATTGATTGACTTAGTCGTTGTGTGGACTTCACTTGGATATTTTGTATATTTAGTTTTAATTGTCTTTGTACAGAAGAAAAGAAAGGGAGTTAACATAAAAATAACTATGAAACTTACTTATACTCACTGCTAGCAATTTTCAATTTTACGTAATCGCTGCAGTAGAATGCTAATATCAGTGGAAAATCATAAATTAATTTGATTAATTGAATCTCTAATTTAAGAGCTCTTCTTTTGGTTTATGTTCATTCTTGTGAATTTCATGCAAATTAATTCCCATACATTAAAGGACAAAACCATAGACAATTTCATAAACCATAAACAGTTTCACGTTATATATCAAAATAGTTTTTATCACCTAATACAAACAAACCTTTCAAAATCATATATAATTTTAATATTATTCATTTTTAATAAATTATAATTTCTTTGATATTATATAATTAAAAATCTCAGGATTATATTATTACAAAGTATTTTCCACAATTATCTCATAAAATAAACTCACTTATTATTTTAAACATACATATTAAGTATATCAAAATGTTCTTTTGCTAAGTTTAAATTAACAATTAATAGTCATCTACATTTACACACAATTGTATATATCTACATCACACAATTTTATTAATATAATATTATAAAACATTTTATTTTCTATAAAAAAAATATTATTAAAAAAAAAACTAACACTTCAATTAAAAAATCATATTTAGTTTTACTAACTATTAATTATTATTACTACTTACTTCACAATCAATCAATTTATTATAAAATTTTCCAATAAATACATTATATTTTAACTTCTTAAAAAGCTACTCCACTAACATAAAAATGTCGTTTATATCTAATTGCTACTCAATTCAAGTTACCACAGTTTTATTTTAACTAAATTAATTCTATTAATTAGAATTAGAATTAATTTATCTTATGTGGAAATTTATTGTTTTGACCAAAAATTAACATGTATAAAAAAGGAGAACTTTGAGAAGAGATAAACGGCAGAGAACAAAATCCTTTGATTCCCGATTAGGTCAAGAACAATAAAAGTGACAATGGTCACTATGGGCTCCAAAAAACTGAAACTCTCCTGAGAACCCAGTACGAGTATGACGAGGATAATGGTATAAACAGGCTAAACCCCGTTTGGTGGAATGAATGGAAACTCTCTTTGTTAATAATGCTTCTCCATATAAAAGAGAGCACATACATCAATGAATTCGAATTATAATGAAATAGACTTTTTTTGTTCTATAACATTTTTTTATTTTATTTTATTTTATTTTATTTTTTTTTTTTTTCTTATGAAAATAGATCAAATAGTATTTATTAGTTTTTCCTCATCGTCCATTAATAGATAAATAAAAAAATCGTTTGCTAATGCGACGATTTTATTATGTAACATGCAATTTTTATTTCTTATTTTTAAGTTTTACTTAATTAATATTTCTTCTTAATTTACTTTTTTCAACATTTTAATTTCATTTATTTTTTGACAACTTTACTTTTTTCTCATTTTCTTAATTTAACTTTCTTTTTTATTTAACTTTTCGGTTACTTCACTTATCTCTCTCTCTCTCTCTCTCTCTCTCTCTCTATATATATATTATATAACACAATATTATTATTTTTATTATTATTTGTTTATTAAATATCATATTCTCTTCATTATTTATTTACTATTATTATTTTTCTTATTTTTTACTATTTATTTATCATTATTATCTCTTTCTTTATTGTTATCATTATTTAATATATTTAATTTTTATTTTTTATAATTATTAAGAGAAATTACATATGTAACAAACCAAAAATTAAAATATGTAACTAATTAGATCATTCATGTGATTAATAATGAACACACATCTGTTCCACTAATTAATGTAGAATCTCCAAAAACACGAGCATAGACAACTTACCTGTGGTGATGATATTTCTTTCTTGTGAATTTGGAGTTGAACGTTATTTGAAGCTTGCTAACTGCAACAAAGTTTTGGGGACAACTCTCTACTAAACCGTAAGTTCAACTGCACATAATCTTTCTACAGTTGGCCACCCCCGAGCACTTAATTAACGTATTAGGGAATCCTTTGTCTTAGAACACTTTTCTCTAAGGAGAATGGATGAAGGAATGATATCTCTCATCTTCTTCATCGTTCATTAAATAAATCAAACAATGGAAAGAATCCGCATGGACACATTCCATGTGTTGACATGAAACTATTATTTCCTTATTTTAAATTATACTTAATTTAATATTTCTCTTAATCTAACTCTTTCTTATTTCACTCCTTTTTATTTTTTTATAACTTTACTTATTTTTACTATTTTTTTTTTATAGTTATATAATATATATATATATATATATTTATATAATATATTTATATATATACATGTTTTATTACATTTTATTTATTTTATTATTATATTTTCTTCATATTATTATTATTTACTATTTATTTAATTCTTTAATTTTATTATTTATTTACATTATTTATTTCTTTTATTGATTTATTCATTCTATCCTCTCTCTTATTTATTTATTATTTAAAAAAAAATATTATTAGGACATACATACTCCCCCTCTTTAAGAACTTCGTCTCCAAAGTTAGGTTGAATTGTTTAAAAAAAATTTATTTATTTAGTTATTTATAACTTCATGTTTGCCCTACACCCTCTGTTAAACTAGTATAACCAAAAAACATAAGAAGTTTCCATAGCACTTAAGAAATCCCAAGGAATCTTTGCTATTTTTCCCACTTTCGGAACCAAGCACAAGCCTCATCGTTTTGTACAATAGCCCAAGGTTGGCCCCAAGACTCAAGTCTGGCTCAGACCTCATTTGCCCCAAGCTAGGCATCTGGTCTTAGTACTTAATGACTTCGGGAATCTCGCAACGCTGGCCCACTCCCTCCACACTCACTAAGGTGCGTAGCCCCAGATATCAAATTCTTTACACCCCCACCAGACTTCAACATCCCATTCCAATATCAGGCAATTGACCTACAATATTATGCACTTCCTCAATATGGTCTCATAGCCCCTCAAGAGCTATCCATTAAGAGTTATACAAGACAAAGAAACCATTAACATATGTAGTGTTGATTGAGTAAATCCCCAATCCATATGGTGTCACTTATTCTCTCTCACAAGTATGGACTCCTATGAGATCATCAAATAACCCGACCCTCTCGGACCATTTGTGGATTTTCTGTTAGCCACCACATCTCAACAAGAAACCAATGCATTAGTTATAATCATACATCATAACAAAAATAAATATGTGCCAAATCTTGCATGCCATCATGATAACATAACATCATTACTATCACATCATTCTAAATAGTAAACAACTACATGCTCTTGCATGTCGTAAAATATGCATGCGATTACCACATGCTTCACATCATAAAATACTCTCATAAGTTAAAAAATCAACATATTTTCATTAAAAATATATCATGACATCACATAATAAATGAGCAACATGTCAATGTATATCATATTATAACATCATGATCTCTTTGCATATCATATCCATCATGAGCATTCAACATCATTATCATAACAAATAAATAAATAAACACCACATATACATCATTAACTGCTCATCACAACTATATCTAGTTACCACATACCATCATATCATGAAACATCATTAATATGAGAATCATCTCTATACTTATAAAATATAGAATGATAATACGCTATAAGCATTCTTATCAAGAATTAATTTCATTTACTTATATAAACAATGAATGCTAACTATAAATTGTTATTTTTCAACATCCCTCTAGGATCTATGTTATCTCATGAGTATTATTAGTGTCATGTTTTCATCAAGGTACCAATTACTTTTCAATAATCATTTCTTGTTCTTTCTATTAGGAAGTTAACCATTTACACCGTAGGTATACTCACCTAAGTACATCGTTGAATTTGAAATGAGTCTCATCATCTTGAGCCTTAATTTCTCGTCAAATATTCTTCCTTCCCCAATGAAATTTTAGTGAAATTCATTGTTAATATATTACCGTTTGTACAATCATTTAAATCATCAATATCAAGTTAAAATTTCATGATCACTATACATATTGTGCTTATCCAAATGGCACACATACATGAGGTCATCCTTATTTAAGTCTTATATTATGCTTAATCCACCCATATGAGGGCTTGTTGTCCCCTAGTGATTTATCCATCACTCGCATAGTTGTCATTGTTCATCTTAAAAAGATTGGATTATCTCATCAAGTTCCCACTTGATCTCTTTTATTGTAGATTCATCCATCTTTAAGTTGGACTAGGGATTCTTCCACCTTAATTTTCACTATAAGTCTTTAGTTTAGAATTTGACATTCTTGGAACCACTACCACCATTATCATCATGAATGCTTTGGTATGCTCAATGTGATTGGCAATAGTTTCTTTCAATACTAATGGGACACACTAGTAAGTTGTTCAAATACACCCATTTATTAGTTTATTCTCACTTCTTCTGCCAATTTATGTGTAACCATTCTCATAGTCTCAGTATAGAATTTCTAATGGTATCTATTCTCATTGTTTTCTCATTAGTTTACATAGTGCCTTTATTTTTCCAAGAGTTAAACAATCATTATCCTTGAAATACATTCCTAGTTTATCACAAGTTCTCAGAACTACCTACCTTGACACTTCTAAATTTATAGGTCATCGCTTTGACCCTTACCAATCTTGTTGATCATCTTTAAGAGAATTTTCTTCTCGATTGAATCACCCATTCACTTCCTCATATTGAATATTCATAGATATAATTTATTTCCCCGTAGTCTTAATTACCTAATATTCCATGTATACTAGCTTCAACAATGGAAACTTCTTCATTTTGTTCAATTTTAAAAATATATTATCAAATTGGCTTTAATTTCTCACTTCTAGTCATTGTGGTGTCTCTCTCTTCTCTATTATATGCAGACATTGCTGAAAATTGAGAATGTTGTTACTAATTCCCATTTAAGAATGTTTTTCTTATTCATCGTCATCGTATAGGAATTCATGGGTTAATTACCTCCTTAACCCAACACCAACATAAATTTTTTTTGCAATTCCTTGAAATTAATTTTATCAATATCGTGATCAGTTAACTTCATCCATGGATTGGAAATATTTTCTTCTTAGTAGGCGTAATCCTCATTTATACTTCATAGTGACCCTTATCATGTTTTTTTATATGAAATATTTTTGTAACTCCATGTCCATTTTCCACCAGGTGACCCAAAATATTTCTATTATGCCCCCAAATAGGCTAGTTCCTCTTGTTGATTACTTACACTCATTTGTGAAACTTCTACCCACTCATTTTTTTAAGGTTTATCTATTACTCTTTTCTATTCATATCCTCATTCTACATTGGTCGTAGTTATGAACGCTACCATTTGTTAGCTTCATTATAAAAACTTATAAGTTCCTTCTCTACCTTTATTCCCTAAGGTAACTTTATCAAATCTACATTGCTAATATTGGGAATCAACTTAGAAACTTCACTGCCTTTCTTAAAATTGTTCTCTTTATTCTTAATGTTCCATCATATCATTATAATAATATATTTATTTTCCTTCCAACTTTGTTGCATACAAAATCTTAAATTATTTTTCCTTCTAGTTTCAACTTCATTTGATGTGTATTTTTAGTGAATTGTACCATTATTCTCTAAATTTGACCTCTTATAACTTCTTCACAACTTGCATTAATAGTTAATGTCTTCAACGAGCTGGGCATATTATATGATTATCACTTCGTATCTAATGGCCTTGTCTTAATGTCCATTGTTAATATTTCATTACAATTATTCCCTCTTTAAATGCAACATCATGAAAGCAAATCCATCCAATTAATCTTTTAACATGCATGAATAAGCTCCATAAATATGTTTTACTTTATCCTTTC
>APFE031204857.1:27498-54731 GCA_000404065.3 Pinus taeda
CCATACTCTCTAAATACTTGTATTTTCAGCAATAATTTTGTGAATCACTTGGATTTGGCTCTCTCCTGGTTGTGGGATTCCCCATGCGAACTCCTTGGCTTGGTGTTCGATCATGACTTATTGATTGACTTAGTCGTTGTGTGGACTTCACTTGGATATTTTGTATATTTAGTTTTAATTGTCTTTGTACAGAAGAAAAGAAAGGGAGTTAACATAAAAATAACTATGAAACTTACTTATACTCACTGCTAGCAATTTTCAATTTTACGTAATCGCTGCAGTAGAATGCTAATATCAGTGGAAAATCATAAATTAATTTGATTAATTGAATCTCTAATTTAAGAGCTCTTCTTTTGGTTTATGTTCATTCTTGTGAATTTCATGCAAATTAATTCCCATACATTAAAGGACAAAACCATAGACAATTTCATAAACCATAAACAGTTTCACGTTATATATCAAAATAGTTTTTATCACCTAATACAAACAAACCTTTCAAAATCATATATAATTTAATTATTATTTCATAATACAATTTTAAGTTTCTTTTATTTATATATAAATCTCAGGATTATATTATTACATATATTTTCCAATATTCTCATAAATAAACTCACTTATATTTAAACAAACATATTATAGTATATCAATATGTCTTTTGCTAAGTTTAAATAACAATAATTAGTATCTACATACACACAATTATAATATCTACATACACCACAATCTTATATAATATAATATATAAAACCAATTTTATTTCTAATATAAAAAATAATATTATAAAAAAAAACTAAATCTATTCAATTTTAAAAATCATATTAGTTTAATTAACTATTAATTATTATTACTACTTACTTCACAATCAATCAATTTATTATAAAATTTTCCAATAAATACATTATATTTTAACTTCTTAAAAAGCTACTCCACTAACATAAAAATGTCGTTTATATCTAATTGCTACTCAATTCAAGTTACCACAGTTTTATTTTAACTAAATTAATTCTATTAATTAGAATTAGAATTAATTTATCTTATGTGGAAATTTATTGTTTTGACCAAAAATTAACATGTATAAAAAAGGAGAACTTTGAGAAGAGATAAACGGCAGAGAACAAAATCCTTTGATTCCCGATTAGGTCAAGAACAATAAAAGTGACAATGGTCACTATGGGCTCCAAAAAACTGAAACTCTCCTGAGAACCCAGTACGAGTATGACGAGGATAATGGTATAAACAGGCTAAACCCCGTTTGGTGGAATGAATGGAAACTCTCTTTGTTAATAATGCTTCTCCATATAAAAGAGAGCACATACATCAATGAATTCGAATTATAATGAAATAGACTTTTTTTGTTCTATAACATTTTTTTATTTTATTTTATTTTATTTTATTTTTTTTTTTTTTCTCGAGGAAAATAGAGACAAATAGATATTTATTATTTTTTCTCGAGTGTCGAATTAAATAGATTAAATAATAAAAATCGTTTTGCATGCACGATTTCATATTTAACATGCAATTATTTATTTCTTTATTTTTTAAGTTTTACTTAATTTAATATTTCTCTTAATTTACTTTTTTCACATTTTATTCATTTTATTTTTTGACACTTTACTTATTTTTCTCATTTTTTCTTATTTTAAACTTTCTTATTTTATTTAATCTTTTCGTTAACTTTCATCTTTATCTTCTCTCTCTCTCCTCTCTCATCTCTCTCTCTAATATAATATATATATATAACTACAATTATTATTTATTATTTTATTTGTTATTAATATCATATTCTCTCATTATTTATTACTATTATTTATATTTTCCTTATTTTTTTACTTTTATTTATCATTATTTATCTTTTCTTTATTGTTTATCATTTATTATTAATATATATTATTTTTATTATTATTTTTATAATTATTAAGAGAAATTACATATGTAACAAACCAAAAATTAAAATATGTAACTAATTAGATCATTCATGTGATTAATAATGAACACACATCTGTTCCACTAATTAATGTAGAATCTCCAAAAACACGAGCATAGACAACTTACCTGTGGTGATGATATTTCTTTCTTGTGAATTTGGAGTTGAACGTTATTTGAAGCTTGCTAACTGCAACAAAGTTTTGGGGACAACTCTCTACTAAACCGTAAGTTCAACTGCACATAATCTTTCTACAGTTGGCCACCCCCGAGCACTTAATTAACGTATTAGGGAATCCTTTGTCTTAGAACACTTTTCTCTAAGGAGAATGGATGAAGGAATGATATCTCTCATCTTCTTCATCGTTCATTAAATAAATCAAACAATGGAAAGAATCCGCATGGACACATTCCATGTGTTGACATGAAACTATTATTTCCTTATTTTAAATTATACTTAATTTAATATTTCTCTTAATCTAACTCTTTCTTATTTCACTCCTTTTTATTTTTTTATAACTTTTACTATTTTTACTATTTTTATATAGTTTATATTTACTATATATTTATATTATATATTATTATATAATTATATATTTATATATATTAGTATCTACTAGGTTATTATACTATTTTATTTTTATTATTTATTTATTGATATTTTCTCATTATTTTATTATTGTATTACTATTATTATATTTTCTTTAATTTTTATTATTTATGTTACCATTATTATATTTTCTTTATTATTTATCATTTATTATAATTATTTATTATTTATTAAAAAAAAATTATTAGGGGGACATAACATACTCCCCCTCTTAAGGAACTTCGTTTCAAAGTCTAGGTTGAATTGGTTTAAAATTTTATTTATTTAGTTATTTATAACTTCATGTTTGCCCTACACCCTCTGTTAAACTAGTATAACCAAAAAACATAAGAAGTTTCCATAGCACTTAAGAAATCCCAAGGAATCTTTGCTATTTTTCCCACTTTCGGAACCAAGCACAAGCCTCATCGTTTTGTACAATAGCCCAAGGTTGGCCCCAAGACTCAAGTCTGGCTCAGACCTCATTTGCCCCAAGCTAGGCATCTGGTCTTAGTACTTAATGACTTCGGGAATCTCGCAACGCTGGCCCACTCCCTCCACACTCACTAAGGTGCGTAGCCCCAGATATCAAATTCTTTACACCCCCACCAGACTTCAACATCCCATTCCAATATCAGGCAATTGACCTACAATATTATGCACTTCCTCAATATGGTCTCATAGCCCCTCAAGAGCTATCCATTAAGAGTTATACAAGACAAAGAAACCATTAACATATGTAGTGTTGATTGAGTAAATCCCCAATCCATATGGTGTCACTTATTCTCTCTCACAAGTATGGACTCCTATGAGATCATCAAATAACCCGACCCTCTCGGACCATTTGTGGATTTTCTGTTAGCCACCACATCTCAACAAGAAACCAATGCATTAGTTATAATCATACATCATAACAAAAATAAATATGTGCCAAATCTTGCATGCCATCATGATAACATAACATCATTACTATCACATCATTCTAAATAGTAAACAACTACATGCTCTTGCATGTCGTAAAATATGCATGCGATTACCACATGCTTCACATCATAAAATACTCTCATAAGTTAAAAAATCAACATATTTTCATTAAAAATATATCATGACATCACATAATAAATGAGCAACATGTCAATGTATATCATATTATAACATCATGATCTCTTTGCATATCATATCCATCATGAGCATTCAACATCATTATCATAACAAATAAATAAATAAACACCACATATACATCATTAACTGCTCATCACAACTATATCTAGTTACCACATACCATCATATCATGAAACATCATTAATATGAGAATCATCTCTATACTTATAAAATATAGAATGATAATACGCTATAAGCATTCTTATCAAGAATTAATTTCATTTACTTATATAAACAATGAATGCTAACTATAAATTGTTATTTTTCAACATCCCTCTAGGATCTATGTTATCTCATGAGTATTATTAGTGTCATGTTTTCATCAAGGTACCAATTACTTTTCAATAATCATTTCTTGTTCTTTCTATTAGGAAGTTAACCATTTACACCGTAGGTATACTCACCTAAGTACATCGTTGAATTTGAAATGAGTCTCATCATCTTGAGCCTTAATTTCTCGTCAAATATTCTTCCTTCCCCAATGAAATTTTAGTGAAATTCATTGTTAATATATTACCGTTTGTACAATCATTTAAATCATCAATATCAAGTTAAAATTTCATGATCACTATACATATTGTGCTTATCCAAATGGCACACATACATGAGGTCATCCTTATTTAAGTCTTATATTATGCTTAATCCACCCATATGAGGGCTTGTTGTCCCCTAGTGATTTATCCATCACTCGCATAGTTGTCATTGTTCATCTTAAAAAGATTGGATTATCTCATCAAGTTCCCACTTGATCTCTTTTATTGTAGATTCATCCATCTTTAAGTTGGACTAGGGATTCTTCCACCTTAATTTTCACTATAAGTCTTTAGTTTAGAATTTGACATTCTTGGAACCACTACCACCATTATCATCATGAATGCTTTGGTATGCTCAATGTGATTGGCAATAGTTTCTTTCAATACTAATGGGACACACTAGTAAGTTGTTCAAATACACCCATTTATTAGTTTATTCTCACTTCTTCTGCCAATTTATGTGTAACCATTCTCATAGTCTCAGTATAGAATTTCTAATGGTATCTATTCTCATTGTTTTCTCATTAGTTTACATAGTGCCTTTATTTTTCCAAGAGTTAAACAATCATTATCCTTGAAATACATTCCTAGTTTATCACAAGTTCTCAGAACTACCTACCTTGACACTTCTAAATTTATAGGTCATCGCTTTGACCCTTACCAATCTTGTTGATCATCTTTAAGAGAATTTTCTTCTCGATTGAATCACCCATTCACTTCCTCATATTGAATATTCATAGATATAATTTATTTCCCCGTAGTCTTAATTACCTAATATTCCATGTATACTAGCTTCAACAATGGAAACTTCTTCATTTTGTTCAATTTTAAAAATATATTATCAAATTGGCTTTAATTTCTCACTTCTAGTCATTGTGGTGTCTCTCTCTTCTCTATTATATGCAGACATTGCTGAAAATTGAGAATGTTGTTACTAATTCCCATTTAAGAATGTTTTTCTTATTCATCGTCATCGTATAGGAATTCATGGGTTAATTACCTCCTTAACCCAACACCAACATAAATTTTTTTTGCAATTCCTTGAAATTAATTTTATCAATATCGTGATCAGTTAACTTCATCCATGGATTGGAAATATTTTCTTCTTAGTAGGCGTAATCCTCATTTATACTTCATAGTGACCCTTATCATGTTTTTTTATATGAAATATTTTTGTAACTCCATGTCCATTTTCCACCAGGTGACCCAAAATATTTCTATTATGCCCCCAAATAGGCTAGTTCCTCTTGTTGATTACTTACACTCATTTGTGAAACTTCTACCCACTCATTTTTTTAAGGTTTATCTATTACTCTTTTCTATTCATATCCTCATTCTACATTGGTCGTAGTTATGAACGCTACCATTTGTTAGCTTCATTATAAAAACTTATAAGTTCCTTCTCTACCTTTATTCCCTAAGGTAACTTTATCAAATCTACATTGCTAATATTGGGAATCAACTTAGAAACTTCACTGCCTTTCTTAAAATTGTTCTCTTTATTCTTAATGTTCCATCATATCATTATAATAATATATTTATTTTCCTTCCAACTTTGTTGCATACAAAATCTTAAATTATTTTTCCTTCTAGTTTCAACTTCATTTGATGTGTATTTTTAGTGAATTGTACCATTATTCTCTAAATTTGACCTCTTATAACTTCTTCACAACTTGCATTAATAGTTAATGTCTTCAACGAGCTGGGCATATTATATGATTATCACTTCGTATCTAATGGCCTTGTCTTAATGTCCATTGTTAATATTTCATTACAATTATTCCCTCTTTAAATGCAACATCATGAAAGCAAATCCATCCAATTAATCTTTTAACATGCATGAATAAGCTCCATAAATATGTTTTACTTTATCCTTTCATCATATCCCTACTAAATTATCCTAAAGTGATACATGACTAAAAGTAATTTTATGTTAACTACAACATTAAATACATAAAGAATCTCACTATGTCAACATAAATCTATGTCATAATCTATTAAACATCACTAAACTAACTAACTAACTATATATATATATATAGAGAGAGAGAGAGAGAGAGAGAGATAGAGAGAGAGTCTCATCACTCTTAATAACTTATTACAACTCTTCATCGTGACTTTTTCTTTGATATGCAGATTCAAAAGCAAATTTGGTGAATGGCAACATTTCTATTTTATATAAATAAGATATTTAATTCAACTTAAGAAAACACATAATAATTGATTTTAATATTGTATTTTCTCACATATATATATAAACTCACCTTATGTACACGCTTAAATATATTTAATTTGTATTCAAATAATTACTTTTATCATTCCCATCAAATATTAGAGGTAATATGATAAAGACAAATATTAATAAATAACATTTATTTTGTTTTTATAATTTACTAAGTTCTTTATGATTTACTAGTTTCCATCTTTATGAGCACTGCTCCCCTTCACAAATTGAACCTATATCTAATTTATGTATTTAAATTTACATTTAAAATTGGCTCAATATGAGAATTTTAAATTCTTACTGACAACAAATCTAGTGTAACACCACCTATATATATATATATATTATACTATATATTATATATATATATATATATATAAAATTCATTCAACTTTTTAAATTTTATTTTGAATTTAGCTATATTATATTATTTCCTCATAATTTTCAATACATTTTATTTTCTTCATAGTTTAATGAAAATTTACATATATTTAATTATAACATATATATATTTTATATGGACTCCCTCCCTCTTACATCTATGGTTAGGATACAATCTCAAGTTAAACCTTTCAATTTTATAAAAAATTGGACAATAAACTCAAAAAATAAATTAATGACATTATTCCTAAGATCCAAATTTAGGAAAAAATTAAATAATTCTTGTGAGAGTATTTTTGGTGATTTTTTTGCATGTCAATTAACTTTACCAATGAAAATTCACCTTCAAAACTACATTTTCAACACTTACTCTTAGCAAGGAAGGTGTTATGTACCACCCCAATATTGTCTCCAAAGAATACAAATTTTCCCTTCATCAAACCCATGGTTAGGATGTCTACTAATTGCTCATCCATCAGTACATATTGTAGCTCTATGGTCCCCTTCTACACAGAATATTGAATGAAGTGGTACCTGATTTGAGTTTGTTTCAAATTATCATGAAACACCAGATTCTTTGAGAGCATGATACAACTTTGGTTATCACCGTGAATCATATTTAGCTCCATTTCTTGATAAAATATCCCCATGACAATATTCTGAATCTATATTTCCTCACAAGCTACTATGATGGAAGCCATGTCCTTTACCTCTGTAGAACTCAAATTAACTAAGTTCTACTTCCTACTAAGCCAAGAAACTGCTCCTTATCCCAAGCTTAAACAACACCCAAAAGTGATTTTCCTGCTAGTTGTGTTACATGCCTAATCAACATCACTGTACCCCTCTAGCATGACTCCATCCATCTGACTATATCTTAGATGATACTCAATTGTACCTCAGATGTATCTCAACACATGTTTTCCTGACTGTTGGTGAATCTCATTCCATATAAGTATCTTTCAATCCTAGCATACCATGCCTTGGGATCCTGCTTGACTCCATACAACTCTCTCTTCAACTTGTATACATGGGATTCCCTCCCATGCACTTCAAACCCCTACAGTTTTTCAATGTAAATCTCTTCCTCAACCACACCATTAAGGAAGGTTGTCTTTATGTCCACCTTGTGAATCCTCCAACCCATTTGTGATGTAATAGAAATCACTACACTAATGGATGAGTATCTGGCTGCTAGGGTGAAGGTATACTTTTAGTTAATCCCTTCCATTTTTGAAAACCCATTAGCCACAATTTGGGCCTTAAAATTTTCAACACTACCATCTGCAGTGTGTTTAATTTTTTAGAATCATTTATATTCTACCACAAATTTCATCTCTATTTGTGGCACAAACTCCGAAAAATCATTCTTCATGATGGAAGAGTACTCTTCCACTATAGCATCCATCCACACCTGATGCTTGAATGCTTCATGGAAGTTGGAAGGCTCGAACTCCATCGAATCACTCATCAATTCCATATAGCATGAATATCATTGTGGTGCCTTTCTCTAACTGACTAAATACCCACATACTCCTAAGCATCTCTTAGTGTCTACTCTTCCCACTTGGCCTTCTTCATCCATATGTTGGAATTTTGAGCCTGAGAGAGAGGAATCCTCTACTTCTCCTCCTGCTTAGGTTGCTCATTATACTCATAGCTATGTGTCATGTTATCATGAGGAGTATATATTATTGATTTCTTCAATGTCTCCTACTCTTAAACATCCATTATAGATGAATCTATGTTGCAAGACCACCTAAGAGCCCTTTGCTCCTCAAACTTCACATCCATACTATCTGAAAATCAAGGTAATTGTATATTAAAATTGATTCTCCTTACTTGATAACTACTTGTGATATTTTTTGAATTTTTATTACTTAGTTTTACTTATTCATCAAACAATTACCAAAACATGAAGGTCACAAAGACAAAAAGAATACAAGATATAGGCTCCAGGCCAAGGCAAAACCCCACAATTGGGGAAAACATGAGCATTCATCTTCTTATAGAATCAGATTAAAATGAGACCTCCAAGACCCAAAGACGAAGACCTCCTCCAAGCACCAAGTCATCCCTCCAAAAAATATACTCAAACAGGTCAAAGTTTACTAAGCGAATGATGGTCAAACTATATAGATTATGCTTCAACTCAAAGTCTCAGCCCTCTACTTCAGGTCTTCAATTTGGACCTGCAATCCTTGGCCTTGCAACTCACACAAAAACCCTAGCATACTCACACATGTGAGAAAAACATATAAAACATTTAAGTCTCCTTCTCCTTCCTTTAGTTTTTGTTCTTTCTTAGGCCTTCACTATGCTTTCCTTCTTGTAGTATGCACATATCAAGCTTGTTTTTCATTTCTTCAAATGGGGGCGAAGTCTCCCTTATATATATTCATCCAACATAGCGAAAAGGTGCCTTAATAGGGACAAATTATCATTGCAGAGCTGATATGGTGTTCGAAGACAAAATGACTTTACATGACTCAAAAAGTAATATTTTTATTTTGTTACGAAGAGTCCAAATGGGAATTCTTGACCCAAAAATCCCTAGAAGCATGAAGAACATGCATAACCTAGACTTCAACATGAAACTTGTTACCGTTCAAACTAGCAGGGGTCCTAGGATGGGTTCCTATAGAGAAACTACTATGTCAAGCAATAACAGTGGAGAAATATCCCACTGTCACCTTAGCTAAATATCCCTGCTCTTCATGGAATTTCATCGATGGGAGGAGTCTCGATATTAAGGAACTCACTATGAAAAATATATCAATGGGTGAAGGTAGTGATTCCAAGAGCCTATTCAAAGGAGAGACTCTAATGATAGAGATTGTTTGCTTTATAATCTAGATGAATGACTCTCCATGAAGGGCTAAGAGGAGACCTAGACCTAGGGTTGAGGAGTAGTTATTGATGTGAGGTTCCCTAGACCAAGGAATCATAGAAGAATATGGTTTCCAAGAAATCATTATGAAATTGGAGTGAAAGGGTTGCAGGACCACAAATATTCCCTAGTGGACCCAAACATGGTCAAGGGTTTGGGATGAAACTTCAAACAAAGGTGCTTGACCAACTAAGGGAGTAGAATAAGGATCAATAGATTGGATTTGACTTGAGACTCTAATACAATGATCCTTGGTAAAACCACTAACCAAAGGAAGCTTAGGGAGAATGGTTTGTGAGATAGGGCTTGCCAAAACTTGAGATTCCACCGTCGAAATAACTTCAAAATTGGACTATATATCAAGGACATACCAGCGTAGCTCTAGACCAAATTTCATTATATTTGGATGGATACAGTGAATTTCATGTGATGCCCTAGGAAACCTACTATGGTTAGAGTTTGGAAAACAGAAAAGGAGGTGAGAAAATTCTTCGATTTAGTGATCACCTAGGATTAGACAATTGTCTAGCCTATTGGGAAAATGGATTCAATATGATTCATTTTTTATATATACTTATACCAAATCAAGAAGTTCCCAAACAACTTTGTAAGGCCCTAGGGGTAGCAACTAGGTTACGAGGAAAATTTACACTTATTTGATGCTACAATTAATGACTTATCAAGGAAAATATGAACAATTGTATACCTCTAGGAGAATAATTCACTATACTTTGCATGAAGATATGAAAAATCCCTCACAAAGACAAGATTCAAAAAATTCACATTTAATTAAGGCAACTTCTCTTACTTCATGAGTGAAAATTTCCATACATTACATATGTGGCATAAATATGAAATAGATCATAAAAGAAAGATGCAAGCCCTCCCACTATCTCCTATGGTGAAAGAGATCCTCATCTGGGCCTTGGATCAACTGCTAAGTGTGTGGTACAAGAGTGGATCCAGATGAGCAAGGTGGTCTAGGTGCATTGTCATCATCCAATAGGTGGAACAAGAACAATTAATAAATGGAACTGAATGATCCCATGAAGTGGTAATCTTCTCTTTGCTAGTCCACCTGTGGCTCTCAACGTGCACCCTACAAATTCAAATATGACCCTCTAAAGGGCTTGGACCCCATATAAGGAGACCAAACCCAAGATGAAGACCCACCTACAATCATGTATAATATCCAATTTGTCCCCTCACCTTCCATTAAAACCAAACATTAGTGAAATTGAGTAAATGAGCTTATAAATAATGGATCCAAGTGGGCACTTCATAGTGTCATGCTCTTCCATAATGGGCTTCAAAATGTACAAGTTTCTCCAAGTTCAAGAAGAAGGTTAACCAAGGACCCTATTAGGTGGTATTAGCCTTTAAGGGGTCGACATGTCCATGGTACATGTTAATTTTTGCAACTGTGGTAAAATCCCACGTTGGACAGGTCATATGACTAGGATGATGCTTGCATTAAATTCCTGCTTTCGAGAGGATCAAAATGGACCTAAAGATCACTTGATTTGGTCAAGCGGAAGTTAAATTTTAAATTAAATTATTAATTCATTCATTATGGAATGGGTCAGCCTTAACCACTTGGGTAACTGCTTGGTTCATTCTTCACCCCAAGTAAACCCTCATGAAGACTATAAAAGGAAGCAACCTCAAGCTCATTTGGACACACACTCAAGTTATGTTTTTATTTCTTCTACTTTGTCTAGGCTCGTACAAGTTCATCAGCGAAAGTCCTCATTGGGTCCAAAATCACAAGCGAAAGGTTCACTTTAAGTTAGGGTATTCTGGATCTTAATTGTTGGCACAGATCTGAAGTTTTTCATCCATAGTCGCTGGCACAGAGTGGGTAAGAGAGCGACTTTGGCTCTCTGGTCACTATGAGGCATTTCAAAGGTAGAAAATTTTCCTTCAGAAGGTTCTGGTCTCTAGTCGTTGGCTTAAGGTATCCCAGGGAGCGACTTTTCTTTATCGGTCAGTTATATAGCGCTCCATGAGTGCAACGTTTCCTTGATCAATCGTTTGAACAACCTGGCAAGGGACAGACTTTGGTTATTTGATGTTCAAATCCATAGTCGCAAGCATGAAGACCTCCTCTGAGAAACTTAATTGTTACAGTCACCAACATGTTGTCTTTGTGAGTGTGAACCTGAAGTTTTCCATCGCACATAAACAATGTTGATGATAACAACCCAGTTCAGATCTGGGGTTTTGACATCTTAGCATCGGTGATCTATGGATCTAGGTTTCTTTGATGTAGATCAATAGATCTGAGTATCTCTGCTATTATAACAGATCATTAGATCTGTAGATAATGTTTATTATTACCTGCTACTGATTATGTGTATTGGGCTCATTGTACTCACTGTTGTAACTTTTTATGGTGATCTACTAAAGAAGAAGAAGATTTGAAAGGGTTTTCCCCCTTGTGGGGTTTTTCCCTGGTCTTGGACCAATTTGTTGTCTCTTATGGTTGTGTGTTATTATCTTCCCTATCACTATTCCTATTGATCATTCTTCAGTTACGTTTATGATTGATTATACTACTAATAATTGGATGCACTATTAATAAAAAGGATAAATTGGGCTAAAGTAATCGATACAACATTGAAAAATCTCAAAAATTAACATGGTATCAGAGATATGGTGAAAGTGAAGCCCAAGAGAAGAGAATTCTTGAATCCCTCTTCTTCAGAAAGCAGATTTCCTGATTCAAAGTCAAGATGTTGTCCTTTACCTTCAAGGAGC
Source organism: Pinus taeda (assembly GCA_000404065.3). Lineage (NCBI taxonomy): Eukaryota > Viridiplantae > Streptophyta > Pinopsida > Pinales > Pinaceae > Pinus > Pinus taeda. The sequence continues at coordinate 39,963 of APFE031204857.1, forward strand.
ATGAAAAGCTAGGTGATGCATCAAACTTTGCTGCATAGAAAGTCAGATTGCATATCATAACCAAAAACCATGATGTGCTGGAATATATTCAAGGAAGTATACACCTTCAAAAGACGCTTCCTCTACACTCAAGAACATGTACAAGAAAGGCGAGTCTAAAGCAAAGCAAACTATAGTTGATGGTTTATAGGATCATTTACCTGCTTATGTTGGGAATTTAAGAAGGTCCAAAGATATGTATGACAAGATAACTAGAATGTGTGAAGTCAATAACATAAATGAGATCATTACCTTTAAAGGTCAACTCAAGGAAGTCAATATGAACAAAGGAGAAACTATTCAATCTTACATTATGAGGATATCTCGTCTTAGACATAAATTTCAAAGAGTTGGAGAAAACATACATGACAAGGAACTAGTAACAGTGAATCTTAGAGGTCTCCCCTCTATTTGGGAAACCTTCATTATTACCATCAGCAACAACAATGTTTGTTCGACATATGATGAGATCATGGGAAAACTTACTTAAGAAGAATCCAGATTGATAGTAAGAGGAAGAATTCAAAAGCATGGAGAATGAGAACCCACAATATACATCACTCATGGCAAAAGGAAGAAGAAAAGTGGAAGTTATTCAAGAAGCCCTTCTTTCAAAACTCAAAATGGAAGAATGAAAGATCGACATCTCATATTGAATGCTTCAATTGTCACAAGAAAGTTCATTATGCACGAGACTATCCTAAGAAAGGAAAGAGATCATGCTACAATTACAATAACAAAGGAAGGAAAGACTATAAAAGAAAGAATTGTGACAAAAGAGACAAGAGAAGAAAAAGATACTCCTCAAACGATCATGAAGAACATTATCCTCCTCAAAAGAAACAAAGGGCACCTAGGTATGAAAGTAACACTATAAATAAATCTAAATACATTCTCATTTCTGCTCTTACTAGTTTTTCTGCACCGGATTTGTGGGATAGTTGGCTAGTCAATAGTGGGGCCACTCATCATTTATTTGGTTACAAAGAAGTCCTCTCTGATATGGTAGAGAGGGAGACTAAGTTAAGGATAAGTCTTGGAGACAATTCTACTCATCCCGTGAAAGGTTTTGGGTTCATCAAGTTTCAGCTAAATTATAGGGAATTTTTTATGTTGCTTGATGTCATGTATCTACCAGTATTAATGAAGAATATGGAATTTGTATCTGTATCAGAAGACAATGGATGAGGGTTTCCTTCATCAAAGGTAAATTTATATCTTGGTCTGCTGATTCTGCAGGTTTTAACCCTGTACACAAATTACCTACACACGAATTCTAAAAAACAAAAAATAAACAATGGCAAGAGCATAAAACATAAAACACATATACACAAAGATTTTCCCCTAGATCCCAAAATCGGGACTACCAAATTGATTTTTCATTATGTTCCTTTCAATGTTACAATACATATATATATATACATGTCGAAGCATCCATAAACCCCAATCCATTAACCTTGGATTAGAACATAATCGTAGTTCCCTTGACCAGATCTATAAAATACCATGGATAGAAAACCATCATGCCCAAAACCATGAGTGAAATCCATGCACAAAACCATAGGTAGGTCCGCCCACCTAATATGGGGTCCAAAAAAAATTCTCAGGGCGCTGCCCCAGACCACATGCAAGGGGACTACCTTCTTCCCCCCTGGTAGTGCCCAATGCAACATACAATGCCATCTACGATGATAGTGGTATGAAAAGGCTAAACCCCAGTTTACGAGATCGCAAATTCAAATCATCCTTAGGTATTTTTCTGAGGTAGAAGGGTTTGGTAGAAGTGCAGGTTGCCTAAGACAAGCAGTGGAACAGATGGAAACTCTTTGTTTCAATAGTGCCTCTCCATCCAAATTACTAATTTTATCTTTTAAGGAAGAGCACGTACACACCAATGAACTCAGATTATAATGACATGGAAATTTAAATACAAAATGTCCACATATAAATACATTATTTTATTTGATAATAATAACAATTTTTATTTTAATATTGTATTCTATAAGGGAATTCTTTGTCTCAGAACATTTTTCTCCCAAGAGAATGGATGAAGGAAAGATGTCTCTCATCTGCCAACATGCAACTTTTATTTCTTTTTTTTAAGTTTTACGTAATTTATCTATTTCTTATTTTATTCTTTTTATCTTTTGACAACTTTACTTATTTTTACTTTTTTATAGTTTCCCTAATTTAAAACTTTCTTATTTTATTTTACTTTTTGTATTTACTTATTCTACTATTTTTATCGTGTATAATATATATATATATATATAATATTATATATATATTATATATAACTACAATATTATAATTACTATTCATTTATTTAATATTATTATATTCTCTTCATTATTTTATTATTTATTTACTATTATTTCTTTTCTTTATTATTAATATTTTATTTCAATTATTATCTTTTCTTTATTATTTATCATTTATTACATTATTTATTATATTAATTTTTTTATAATTATTAGGGGAAATTACATATGTAAAAACCCCAAAATTAAAATGTGAAACTAGTTAGATCAATCACGTGACTAATAATCAACACACAATTATTCCACTAATTAACGCAGAATTTCCAAAAACACGAGCAAATAAAACTTACATGTGGCAATGATATTTCTTACTTGTGCTTTGGATTTGAACGTTATTCGAATCTTGTTAACTGCAATAGAGTTTTGGGGATGAATCTCCACCCAACCATAGGCTCAACTGCACATAATCTTTCTACAATTGGCCACCTTTGAGCCCACAAATAACGTACTACTGCTAGGGAATCCTTTGTCTCATAACAGTTTTCTTTCAAGAAAATGAATAAAGAAATGATGTCTCTCATCTTCTTCATCATCCATTAAATAGATCAAACAATGGAAAGGGTTTGCATGCACACTTTCCATGTGTCAACATGCAACTGCTATTCTTTTATTTTAAGTTTTACTTAATTTAATATTTCTCTTAATTTAACTCTTTCTTATTCATTCTTTTTTATTTTTTGATATATATATATATATAGTACTACATTATTATTATTTACTTTTTATTTATTTATTATTATTATATTTCTCTCATTATTTATTATTTATTTACTATTATTATCTTTTCTTAATTTTTACTATTTATTTATCATTATTATCTTTTATTTATTGTTTATCATTTATTATATTAATTATTTTTATTATTATTTTTATTATTATTAGGGGAATGAACATACCCCCTCTTTAGGGAGCCTCATCTTGAAGTTAAGTTGAATAATTTAACATTTTATTTATTTAGTTATTTATTACTTCACATTTGCCCTACACCTTCTGTTGAACTAGTATAACCAGCAGGCATCGAAAGTTTCCACAACACTTAGGAAATCCCAAGGAATATTTTTCATTTTTCCCAATTTTGGAACTAGGCATAAGCCTCATCGTTCTGTACAATAGCCCAAGGTTGGCCCCAAATCTCGAGCCTGGCTCAGAGCTCATCTGCCCCAAGGTAGGCATCTAGTCATAGTACTCAATGACTTCGGGCATCTCGTAAGGCTGGCCCACTCCCTCCACACTCACTTAAGGTGCACAGCCCCAGGCATCAAAGTCCATAAAACCCCACCAAACTTTGACATCCCCATCCATATCAAGCACTTGGCCTACAATATCATGCACTTCCTCAAGATGGTCCCATAGCCCCTCAAGAGCTATCCATCAAAAACTATAAAAGATAAAAGAACCATTGGTATATGTAGTGTTGATTGACTATGTCCCCAACCCATATGGCGTTACTTATTCTCCCTCGTAGGTATGGGCTCCCACGAGATCATCAAATAACCCGACCCTCTCGACCCATTTGTGGAGTTCCTATTAGTCACCACATCTCAACATGAAGCCAATACATTAGTTATAATCATAACATCATAACAAAAATAATACATATGCCAAATCTTGCATGTCATCCTGATAACATAACATCATTGTTATCACATCATTCTAAATAGTAAAGAACTACATGCTCTTGCATGTCGTAAAATATGCATGTGATTATCACATGCTTCACATCATAAAATACCCTCATAAGTTATAACATCAACATATTTCCATTGAAGATATATCATGACATCACATAATAAATGAACCACATGACAATGTACATCATATCATAACATCATGATCCCTATGCATATCATATATGTCATGAGCATTCAACTTTATTATCATAACAAATAAATAAATAAACACCACATATACATCATTAACCTCTCATCAGAACTATATCCATTTACCACATACCATCATATCATGAAACATTATTAATATGAGAATTATCTCAATACTTATCAAATATAGAACAATAATATTCTATTGGCATTCTTACCATGAATTAATCTCATTTACTTATATAAACAATGAATGCTAACTATGAATTAAGATTATTCAACATCCCTCTAGGATCTATGTTATCTCATGAGTACTATTGGTGTCATGTTTTCATCAAGGTACCAATTAATTTCCAATAATCATTTCTTGTTCTTTCTATTAGGAAGTTAACCATTTACACAGTAGGTATACTCATCTAAGTACATCATTGAATTTCAAATGAGTCTCATCATCTTGAGCCTTAATCTCTCATCAAATATTCTTCCTTCCCCAAGGAAATTTTATTGGAATTCATTGTTAAGATATTACCATTTGTACAATCATTTAAATCATCCATTTCAAATTAAATTTGCATGATGACTATACATATTGTGCCTATCCAATTGGCACACATACACAAGGTCATCCTTATTTAAGTCTTATGTTATGCTTAATCTACACACATGATGGTGTGTTGTCCCCTAGTGATTTATCCATCACTCACATAATTGTCATTTTTCATCTTTTATCGTAGATTCATTCATCTTCAAGTTGGACTAGGGATTCTTCCACCTTAATTTTCGCTATAAATAGTTTAGAATTTGAAATCCTTGGAACCACTACCACCATTATCATCTATGAATGCTTTGGTATGCTCAGTGTGTTTGGAAATAATTCCTTTCAATACTAATGACGCACACTAGTAAGTTGTTCAAGTACACCATTTATTAATTTATTCTCACTTCTTCTACCAATTTATGTGTAATCATTCTCAAAGTCTCTTTATAGAATTTCCAATAGCATTTATTCTCATTGTTTTCTCATTAGTTTACATACTACCTTTATTTTTCCAAGAGTTAAACAATCATTATCCTTGAAATACTTTCCTAGTTTATCACAAGTGCTCAGAACTACTTACCTTGACACTTCTAAATTTATAGGTCATCACTTTGACCCTTACCAATCATGTTGATCAATCCACATATCTTTAAGAGAATTTTCTTCTCGATTGAATCACCCCTTCACTTCCTCATATTAAATATTCATAGATAGAATTTATTTTTCCCCTAGTCTTAATTACCTAATATTCCATGTATACTAGCTTCAACAATGAAACTTCTTCACTTTGTTCAATTTTAAAAATATATTATCAAATTGGCTTTAATTTCTCACTTCTAGTCACTGTGGTTTCTTTCTCTTCTCTATTATATGCACACATTGTTGAAAATTGAGAATTTTGTTACTACTTCCCATAGAAGAATTTATTTCTTATTCATCTTGATCCTATACGAATTCATGGGTTATTTACCTCCTCAACCCAACACCACCATACTTCTTCTTTTTTGCAGTTCCTTGAAATTAATTTTATCAATATCATGATCAGTAATCTTCATCTATGGATTGGAAATATTTTCTTCTTAGTGGGCATAATCCTCATTTAGACTTCATAGTGATCCTTATCATGTTTTTTTATATGAAATATTTTTGTAACTCCATGTCCATTTTCCACCAAGTGACCCAAAATATTTCTATTATGCTCCCAAATAGGCTAGTTCCTCTTGTTGATTACTTATACTCATTTGTGAAACTTCTACCCACTCATTTTTTTAATTTTAATCTATTACTCTTTTCTATTCATATCCTCATTCCATATAGGTCATAATTATGAAGGCTACATTTGGTAGCTTCATTATAAAAACTTACAAGTTCTTTCTTTGCCTTTATTCCCTAGGGTAACTTTATCAAATCTACATTGCTAATATTGGGAATCAACTGAGAAAGTTCACTTCCTTTCTTAAAATTGTTCTATTTGTACTTAATATTCCATCATATCATTCTAATAATATATTTATTGTCCTTCCAACTTTGTTGCATACAATCTTAAATTATTTTTCCTTCTAGTTTCAACTTCATTTGATGTGTATTTTTAGTGAATTGTACCACTATTCTCTAAATTTGACCTCTTATAACTTCTTCACATCTTGCATTAATATCTAATGTCTTTAACAAGCTGAGAATATTATATGATTATTGCTTCATATCTAATGGCCTTGTCTTAATGTCCATAGTTAAGTTTTCATTACCATTCTTCCCTCTTTAAATGCAATACCATGAAAGCAAAGGCATCCAATTAATATTTTAATATGCATGAATAAAATCCATAAATATGTTTTACTTTATCCTTTCATCATATCCCTACTAAATTATCCTAAAGTGATATAGGACTAAAAGTAATTTTATGTTAACTACAATATTAATTACAGAAAGAATCTCACTATGTCAACATAAATCTATGTGATAATCTTTTAAACATCACTAAACTAACTATATATATAGTGAGTCCAACACTCTTAATAACTTATTAAAACTCTTCATCATGATTTTTTTTTGGTATGCACATTCAAAAGCAAAGTTAGTGAATGGAAACATTTATATTTTATATAAATAAGGTATTTAATTCAACGTAAGAAAACACATAATAATTGATTTTAATATATATAAAGTCACCTTATGTATATGCTTAAATATATTTAATTTGTATTCAAATAATTACTTTTATCATTCCCATCAAATATTAGAGGTAGTATGATGAAGAGAAATATTAATAAATAGAGTTATTTGTTTTTAATTTACTAAGTTCTTTTGATTACTAGTTTCCATCTTTATGAGAACTACTCACCGTGACAAAAATTAAACCTTATTCTAATTTATGTATTTAAATTACATTTAAAATTGCTCAATATGAGAATTTAAATCTTACTCACAATAATTCTAGTGTAACACCACCCATATATATATTATTCAGTCAACTTTTAAATTTTTATTTTAAATTTGGCTATATTATATTATTCCCTTTTAAATTTTCATACATTTAATTTTCTCATAGTTTTATGAAAAATTACTTATATTTAATTAGAACATATATATATATATATGTTTATCACTTCCCCCTCTGCGGTCAAGATATAATCTCAAGTTAACCCTTTTAATTTTATAAAATTTTTGACAATAAACTCAAAAATTAAATTAATGACATTATGCCTAAGGTCTAAATTTAGGAAAAATTAAATAATTCTTGTGAGAGTATTTTTAGTGATTTTTTGCATGTCATGGAAGTTGACCAATGCAAATTCACCTTCCAAACTACATTTTCAACACTTCCTCTTAGCAAGGGAGGTGTTTTGTACAACCCCCATATTGTCTCCAAAGAATACAAATTCATCGTGGGGTAGTCATTGAAAGAATATAACACAACCCAACAGATTCATCTATGCAAGATGCCTTTACACTAGGACCAATATTTGAAGGACTATATAGGGTCATAGGAATACATCTCCTTGCATTGGCTCATAATACAAATTACTTGAGCAAATTATGTCATGCAGACTGGCTCATCTTCACTATGATTCACTTCCAAAATTGAAGAAATTGGTCTCTCGTATTCCCGATGTTCAGGCTCAACATGATGGAGTATTTCTAGCTTGTGCCAATGGAAAGAAAACAAGGGGACCATTTCCCTCTAGTAAGAACAAAACTTATAACATTCTTCATTTCATTCATTACGATATATGTTGTCGTCTCTACTACATTACCTTCATTGATGACTTCTCAAGAAAGATGTGGATATATTATCTTAAGCACAAAGATGAAGCCTTCGAAACCTTCAAGGAATTCAAAGCATTGATCGAAAATCAATTAGATAAGAGAATCGAAGTCTTTAGGTCTGACAATGGAGGAGAATACATGTAAAATAATTCATAGCATCTGTAAGAAATATGGAATCAAAAAGGAAACAATTATGCCATATACTCCTAAATAGAACGATCTCACCGAAAGAAAGAACAAATATATATTAGAAGTTGCCTATCCTATGCTCCATGATCAAAAGATTCTAAAATTCATTTGTGTTCAAGCTACATCTACTGTGGTATATGTTTAGAATAGGGTGCCTCATCAAGCGTTGGAAAACAAGACTCCTAAAGAAATATTCACGGGGATCAAACCTGATATCAGCCATTTTCATGTATTTGGATGCCCAATATATTTTCACGTGCCAAAATACAAAAGAAAAAAATTGGATCCTACTAGCAAAAAAGGTACGGTGGTGGGTTATTGATAATTCTAAGGCTTATAGAATTTGTATTCCTTGTCAGAGAAAGGTCAAAATTAGCAGGGATGTAAAATTTGATGAAGATGCAGCTGTTGGAAAAGCAAGAGATCTTCCTCCACTTCCTCTTCCCAAGGAAGATAATGATGACTGAGATATTTTGGATGGTCCGGCTACACCACAACCTTATATGTTCGATGATCACATAGAGCCTATGGATCAGTTAGATCCTCCTTCAAGTGATCCTCTCTCTAAGAAGAGATCACCATGGCTTCGCGACACTTAACAAGACACTGAAAGGAATGTCCCCATCTACAGATCATTCAGAGAAAGGAAATAACCTTGCATGTATCACGGATACGTTGTTGCAATGAGTACTATGATTCATGTTGAACCGTCCTCATTCGAAGAAGAAACAAAGGAACAACTTTGGAAGGATGCTATGGCTGAAGAATATTAATCAATAATAAAAAATGATGTATGGGATATTGTACCTACACCGAAAGGGAAATCTATTGTGACTTCAAAAAGGTTGTTTAAAATCAAGCATGGAAGTGATGGCAACATCGAGAAATATAAAGCAAGGTTTGTGGCTCGTGACTTCTCTCAGAAAGAGGTAGAAGATTATGATGACATATTTTCTCCTGTATCTCTATATACAACCATCTTCTCTATAGTTTCCATTGTTGCAAGTCAGGGATGGACTCCTCATCAGATGGATGTAAAGACCACCTTCCTCCATGGCATGTTACATGAATAGGTATATGTTGAAAAAACACAAGGATTTGAATCAGAAGACCAGAAAACACATGTGTAGGTTGAAGAAGGCATTGTATGGTTTGAAGCAAGCTCCCTGAGCTTGGTATGTGCGTATTGACAACTACTTAGTAAAGTTGGGATTCACAAGAAGCAATATTGATCCCAAAATCTACTTCAAGGTAATCCAAGGTATGCCATTGGTTTTGGTTTTGTATGTTGACGATCTATTTTTGACAGGTAGTGAGCCTATGATGATCGAATGTAAGAGGAAGTTAGCCTCTAAGTTTAAAATGAAAGACCTTGGTCTTATGCACTACTTTTTGGACCTTGAGTGTGGCAAAAGTATGGTGAAATTTTTCTCTCGTAAGGGAAATACATTGTAAATTTACTAGAAAGAGTTGGAATGATTGAATGTAAATCCATAGTCACTTCTACGAAAATAAATTTCAATAAATTATGTGGAGATGTTGCAGGACCAGACTTAGAAAATCCATCTCAGTATATATAATTGATTGGGGCTCTAATGTTCCTTGTGAACACCCGTCCAAATATATGATATGTAGTAAACACTCTGAGTCAGTTTATGACCAAGCCCCACCACTCACATTGGATAGCTACCAGACATATATTGAGATACTTGCATGGGTCAAATACACCTGGCCTGAGATATTCTACATTAAATGTTCAACTTCATGGATATACTTATGTTGATTTGGGCAGAAAAACTTTCGATAGGAAAAGTACGTCCAGATGTTGTTTTAGCCTTAGATCTACCATGATATCCTAGATGAGTAGGAAACAAAATTCTATAGTATTGAGCACAATCAAAGCAAAATATATTGCTACTAGCATGGCTAGTTGCGAGGAAGTATGCTTAAGAAAGCTCTTTCGAGAGTTGTCTGAGCAGGTCCTAGACACCACAGTAATATACAGTGACAACAAGAGTGGGATCTATTTGGTAGAAAATCATGTGTTCCATGACAAGTCCAAACATATTAAAATTTGATAGCACTTCATTCGAGATATGGTGCAGAGAAGAGCTGTCAAGATCCAACACATATCAACAGATGATCAGATTGCAAATATTCTCACTAAGGCATTACTGAGGAGAAAGTTCTCATTCTTCATAGAACATATTGGATTAATGGATGTATCCCCTCCGGATAAGGGGCAGCACTGATCAAGGACACTGAGCATGCTCTTCCCACCCTACTTGAGCTCCCAGGGTGAGGAATTGAGATACAAGGCTCCTGGGGTTGAGGGATATCTAGACAATAGGGAAGTACCCTATCTGTTACCCAAGTTTGAATAATTATGCTCCCCTATATTTATAGGGTTGGAGAATGTTGCACCCCTCTTGGTCTTTATAGAGTATACCCTAGTTGGCATCATACTCTCAAGCAAGCCAACTTGATGGGAATACCGCTCCTTGTTTTGGCCAATGGGTTGAGAGTGTACTTGGGGTGTACAACCCAAGTTGATTATGATGTAGGTGTTATACCATTTATGGGAAGATCATTAAGCAATAGGATGGGTTGAGATAACTCGATATGATTTTGGGTTGAGAGTAAGATGCCTAATGAGATTTCAAGGTTGAGGGTGTACTCCCCTGTGAGGAGAGTTATCCTATTGTTCGATATGGGTGGAAGCTATTTCTCCCCAACATGGTTTTAGGTTGAGATGTGCTTCCTGATGATGTGTTCTCTGATGATGATTGATGACGCTACTTTGGGTCACATCCCGATAGTAGAGATTCCATACATTATCCTGATGTATAGAGGGCAGTAGACTAAGCTCCCCTCCAGTAACAAATTCTTCTTCTTGTAGATCAGAGAAAACTTCAGTAGTTAGAGTTGAGTAGATATAGTCAAGAATTATAACAACTTGACAAGTTGATATAAAGAAAAGGGTAAGTGGAATTCTCCCTAGTTGAGAGGGAGTGTTAATTTTTGCAACTGCAGTGAAATTCCACATTGGACAACTCAGATGACCAAGATGATGCTTGCATTAAATTCCTCTCTTCGGGAGGATCAAAATTGACCTAAAGATCACTTGATTCAGTCAAGCGAAAGTTAAGTTTTAAATTATTTTATTAATTCATTCATTATGGAATTGGTCGTCCCTAACCACTTGGGTAACTAGTAACTACTTGGGTCATTCTTAACCCCAAGTAAACCCTTAAGAAACCTATAAATGGAAGTGACCTCAAGCTCATTTGGAAATACACTCAAGTTATGCTTTTATTTCTTCTACTTAGTCTTGGCTCACACAGGTTCATCGGCGGAAGTCCTCATTAGGGCCAAGATCATAGGCCAAAGTTTCTCTCTGAGTTAGGGTATTATGAATCTCGGTTTTTGGCACAAATCTAAATTTTATTCCATAGTTGATGGCACAAAATGGGTAAGAGAGCGACTTTGGATCTCTGGTCATTGAGAGGCAGTTCAGAGGGAGCAACTTTGCCTTCAGAAGGTTTTGGTCTCTAGTCGCTAGCTTCAGGTAGCCCAGGGAGTGACCTTTCTTTGTTCGTCACTTAGATAGCACTGCATGAGTGCAAATTTTCCTTCCACTCAAACAACCCAGCAAGGGAGTGACTTTACTGTTACAGTCACCCTCATGTTGTCTTCATGAGTGTGACCCTGAAGTTTTTTGTTGCACAAAGAGAGTGTTGGTCATAGCGGCCCAGTTTAGATCTGGGGTTTTGACATCTCAACATCAATGATCTGTGGATCCGGGTTTCTCTACTATATATTAGTAGATATGACTATCTTTGTTATTATAACAGATCTATAGATCTGGTTTATTATTACTTGCTGCTAATTATATGTGTTGGGCTCATTGTTGTAACTTTTTATGATGATCTACTAAAGAAGAAGAAGATTTGAAAGGGTTTCCCATTTGTGGGGTTTTTCCCTAGTCTTGGACCAATCTGTTGTCTCTTATGGTTGTGCGCTATTGTCTTCTCTATCACTGTTCCTATTGTTTATTCTTTAATTACTTTTATGATTGATTATACTGCTAATAATTGGATGCATTGTTAATAAAAAGGATAAATTGGGCTAAAGTAACTGATTCAACATTGAAAAATCTAAACATTTAACAATACATCCTTCAAATGGTAGGTGGCGTGTGATATAATGATGGAATGGAGTGGGGCATCATGGGAAGGCTCCAAGACACATGCCACAGTACAAGGATAGTTATAATAAGGGAATTCCACACATGGGTATATGAATGTAGGAGGGAGAAATCGTAGAACATGAGTTACGTAGACCTTTATTTTTCCACCATTCTTCATATGACTTTTTCCTCTCATAGATTTTTTTTGTAACTACTTGGGGCTTCAGGGGATGTTAATGTGATATGTAACATATAACAATGAATACCACTTTAAGGTGGGGAAATTCATCGCCCACCAGAGGTTGGGGCAATCATGGGTTCCTTAAGGATGTTAGTGGCCAATATAAGGGCCAATGGCCATGATGATAGGGGTAGAGCTCATGTTTTGATTTTTCCCACGTGCTAAATTTGTATGTCCCGACCATATTTTTCATTTTATGGTACATTTTCTATTGAGAGTGACCAAATTATGCATTTTCTTTTCTTTTCCTTGCATCAATCTCAGGGTAATTGTTCTAGGCCTGACCCAAGGTGTGTACAAGGGGAAGGGGAGGTTAAATCCTCATGGACCCAATGGAAAAATGTGGACCCAGGTGGGAAATATGGTGAATGGTGTTATAATCAGTGGAGAGGAGTGATGTATATGGTGTCAGGAAGTGGGTCTGTTAGTGTCGGTCTTGAGCCCTCCATCAGTGATCAATAACTCTTTGCATATGCATTTATAGGTGTCTCATCAGTGTCAATTTTGCATCCCATTAGGCATGCCATAACATTGAATGGAGGAGCTGGTCTTTGTTCCCTTCTTGGCTTTGCTGGATCAAGTCATACCACAATGAAATTGAGTCATACTTGTTGATATTTTTGTCTTGAGGTCCCAGGTCTTAGGTCTAGGGTTTTGAGTCAAAATCACTTCAAGGTCATGAGTCAAGGTCAGTGAGTGCCCAGCAAGCCAGAAGGAGGTATGTACATATGTTTCATTGTTATTTTCATCAGCTACAGATCATTTTATGCCTTGGATTTAAAAACTCTGTTTTTAAGTCCAAGGTCATGTCAAATTTGTAAAAATAAAGAAATTTTCAGAGGTTTGCTAAAGTGCCGGCAACAACCCTGGTTCCTTCTCCACAGTTCGTCAGATGGTCAACCTGCAAAAAGAACGGAGTCAAACGCATCAAAAGAGCTCATTTCAGGACAAAAAGACTCTAAACAGTGTTAAAAAGAAAAGCAAGTTGAAAACATTAGAAAGTGGGTTCTAAAGTTAAATTTTTTTTAAAATGACCCTATAAAAGCTAATTTCCCTCTTTAGTCACTCTTATTGTGCAATTGAAAGTGAAAATTTCGTGCTAGAGGCAAAGAAGGCGATTTCGTGGCAATTTTCTGCAAATCCAGCGCTTGGGAAGGTGCGCGACCATTCCTCAGGTGTGCGCGACCACCTAGGTGGTGCGCAACTTTTTGGTGAGTTTTTCGCTGTATAAAACTACATGGGCGCGACTATTACAGTGGTGCGCGACCATTCCAGGGTGGTGCGCGACCATTCTGGCTGCCTGCACAAAAACTCACCCAAACAATTAAACTTCTCCAAATCCTCTCAAATTTTTCAAGGTATGTCTCCTCCACGTGGTTTGTGATGGTGTTATGATTGCAAAGGAGGATTATGGTCATAATTTCATGCAATAAATCAATAGAAGATAGGTTGAATGATGGTTGTTTTGCAAGCATATGTTATGACAGTTTGTTTGTTTTTCAAGGCAATTTTTCCTTATGTCCCTCCTTTCATTTTCCCATGTTAATCACATATGTTAATATGTCATATTTATTGATCTCATTTGCAAATTAACCATACAAACCCTACCCATAAATCCTATCAAACCCTAGTTCTTTCTAACCATACAAATCCTACCTTTTCCCCATGCTACATGCTCAAACCCTACACTATTACATACAGCAAATTATATATGTAAATTGCACAGCAAAAGAATGAAAACAAATATAGTAAAAAGAAAAGAAAATGAGGACAAGGCATGCTTATAATCACACAAAAAAAGAGTAAAAAATATAACTTGCATAGCCTTATAAAAAACAAAAGAAAAATGTCATCTTGCTGTAAATATCAAAGGTTAGAAGCTGTGTAAAATCATGACAAAGTTTATCAAATGTACCAGCTGCTAGCTATAAAAAAGGAGCAGTTTTGCTGTGCTAGGGTTTGTCAATTAACATGGTATCATCTCCCTTTCCCTAGACTCTGTTTTCCTACCTATTCCCCTCATGAAAATCCTAATTCAATTGCCTATCCCATCTTCAAACCTATGCAATTGAATCTCCTTCCCTATTGTCAAAACATGCAATGAAACCCTAATTCACTCATGATAAATGCAATTATGAAGCTGCCAGCAGCACTATTGAAAGACT